>CM062649.1:2195825-2400502 GCA_031772095.1 Zeugodacus tau | reverse complement strand
TTGAATTAAGAGCAGGATGAACGAAATCTCACTACAGTTGTACATTCCAGTTTGCTGACTAGAACTCGCAACAGCTTGTTTTCACTGTAGGGTATAACCAAGCGGATAGACCCGTACATACACACTATGTACATACATCTATGTTATATGTTGCGTACGCGTAAAATATTTTCATTTTTTCTTTATTCATTCCTTACTTCCACACTGTATAGATAGTATTATTGTTTGCATTTTCCTATTATTATTTTTACTCGTAGTTATTTGTGGTGCTGTGGCTTTTGTTATCATAACTGCACATTTTGCTACGCACGCGATTCTCATTTTCATTCATTATACACTTGAAAATGACACCCACCCCCACGCATACATACCTTTAAGATATAGGCGTATGGACACCTAAATAGTTGTATATATGGCAGTGGAATATACATACATACATACATACGTATTTGCAAATAAATATGTATAAGTGTGAAAAAAACAGAAACACAAGAGCATCACACACACACTCATGCATGCAATTACATAGTAAATTACAGCTCTGCTCTTTAGGTCACAACATATCTCGTGGTATTAGTTTAGCAAAATTTAGAAGTAAGATTCTGTTTCCTAACATACTATTGTAGGCGTATACTGCAGCCAACTTTTTTTCACTCATTATTTCTTCATTCATTTCATTATCAACTATTTTAAGGGACTTATTATCATTCATAATAAAAAAGTCACATTTGAAATAAATATAAAACATCAGTCAAATTACTTACATGTCTCCTGGGTATGGTTTTCAAAGCTGCATATTAGGTTTCTGATACTCCAAATTTTGCTGTATACATCCTCCTTGTGCATTGAATACAAAAATATTGTAAGTAAAAGGTATAGAAGAAGAATATACCGCATCATCATAGTTCTACTCAGTTCTCCTCTTGGGCAAAAAAACATCACGGAATGTTCGCAATACTTCAATCCAAAACTGAAACACAATGAAAAAATTTAGTTTGTTGTCTATAGCTTTTTTTATTACAAATTAATTTATAGATAATTAATAAATATGCGAGTGAAAGAAAAGATTTTTCGTTAAGAATCTGCGATAAGCATGATTCGCTTCGAATACATATTTACAGCAGTGAACATTAATTTGTACTCCTTCATGCCAGTTTGATTTTGACAACCTATACAACTCAATTTCACTCTGCTCTTTAGGCCTTCATTTCGCTTTGTATTTATCCTCCTACACACGTTTATATTTTTCAAACTTCCTTCCGCTTTTCGTTTTAGCACGCCCCGACACGCCACCCTTACCATTACTACTCTCTGCGGCAACTGTCGCGTCCGTCGTTACTTTTAATCTAAAGCGACAAGCATGCTCTTACCCTATACCTATTAGATGTCTCGCAATGAGTATATAAATGGACTTATTTACTTTTAAGTGTAACTGCGAAAGTATCATCCTGACAGCAAGTTTGCCGGCCTGTCTTCTCTGACAGACGTGTCAATAATGACATGCAAAGTGGTATTCTTCGAAATTCGTCTGTACAAATTGGAGTTTCTGCTCTTATCTGCTTATAAATAGTAAATTTACTCGCATAACAAATACACGTTGTGTGTTTTGCTTTAGGACCTTATAATTTTTCCACCAGCAGTTAATTTTAGTGACAGACTAAAAAAAAGTTTTTTTTAAATAAGTTATAAATTAAAAAAAAAATCAGTTTTGAAAGTTTGACAATTTTTAATTAATAAACTATAGTTACAAATCACACCCGTTCACTGATGACAAGCGTTTAGTCCACTAAAACGTCAAAACTAAATATTTGCTCGCATATAGAATGAAATTTAATTCAGGCAACGTAAATTTTATAAACTGACTTTCTTGCATTTTCTATACGCAGTTGGTTATGTAGACGATTTATTGTATTTGGAGCTTCACAATTTTCTGCAATATTTACAATATACATTCCAATTTATTATTGTAAAGTAGACAAAATTACTTTTTAAAATTTCGCTGTTGGTTTCACTGTTTTCAAAAATTGTAAAAGTTGTAGTTTAACGAAGGAAATATCAATTAAAATGCTCAATATTTTTAACACAATAAATAATAAACACTAACCACAGCCAGCGACAGTATAGACGCGTTCTGCTTACTCCGCTTGCGTAACGTAGATGTTCAGCTGATAACAATCACTCAACTACTGACCATCAAACTGGTATCGTCCACTATTTATACTTGCCGAGCGACGGTATCCACTACGCCGATGGCCTTGCTTTTGGGCCACATAATCTCATTATTATCCACTGTACCACTACAGCTCTACATTAGCGATTTTGCCTCAATTACAACAACAACAAGTGTTTCACACCTGTTGTTCTTTTACTGATACGCCTTCCGTTTGCCAGTGCACATATTAAAATGAGCTGACAAGTATTTTTCAAGTTAATTAAAAAGGTGTTTAAACGCATCGCCGCGGTCGGAAATAAAGCGCTAAAGGTTTCCACCTCAGTCACGTCAAAACTTATTATGGCCATTTAAAGTTGATATTGATAAAAAATTCAGTTATTTTGAAGATGTATGAAATGAGGAATAAAAATTATTTTCATGTGGTTGCAAAAGCAGGCGATGGAAAACTCTGAAGATTTTCAACGGTCCTTATTATCAATTAACAGCTGTTGGACCGCAAAATTCCCAACGTTGCACGGCATTAAATTAATACAATTAAAATAAAATTTAAATAGAAATTAATACCTTACTCCGACTAGAAATAGTGCTTGCTGAACTAGAACCGACTTATGCATTTTCCTGCATGGCAGGTGCATTTCGTGTGCATGCGCACACGTATGAGTTACACATATGCACGCAATTTCATGAAACGCTCAATCGAATTTCGCTGTTATGCATTTATGTCAACAACGGCGAGAGAAGCAATGGCAATACAGTAATTGCCAACAAAATCGCCGATCACAATAACGAAAAAAGTAAGCATGTAAAGGTAGAAAAACTGTAAAAAAAATTTACAGGAGTTGTCAGAAGCAAGAGCAGTTCAGTCAGGCAAAATCACGGAAAAATACGCAAGCCAATGATGGACACATACAATTATAGCAACCTTGCACACATTTGATAAGTGGACAACATTTTTGTTGACATAACCTTGAAACAATGTTGCACCACGTGGTTCGTGGCATAACAGAACAGTAATTACAAAGCGATCTGCTTTAATGCAGGAGTGGATCCACTACTGGAGGATGGAGTCATATGTAGAAGTTCACGTAAGTCAGGAAAGTTTCTGACCGCCATTCACTTGGGAGTAGCAGGAACGATTCTTTTGCATGTGGCTCAAGCAGCTCACGACTTCCGGCCTTAGACCGAGTATCCTCTGGTAACTCTGGAAGCGAGCTAAAGTAAGAAGGCGAATCCCGCTTATCCGGTTGTGCATAGGGTTTGGGACCCACCACATAAAAACGAATAACTAATGAATAAGAAGCAACTGCCTCAGATGAGACACCCCCCTTTTGATGACGACCACAGCAAACGTATAAAGGACTATGATTTAAGGGCATGCACCTGGAATGTCCGGACCCTTAATTGGGGAGGTGCCTCTGCCCAGCTGGTTGATGTCCTCGTAAGAGTAAAGGCTGACATCACCGCAATCCAAGAAATGCGATGGACGGGACAAGAACCGAAGAAGGTGGGTCCTTGTGACATCTACTACAGCGGCCATATAAAGGAGCGCAAATTCGGTGTGGGATTCGTGGTGGGAGAGAGACTCCGTCGTCGGATCCTGGCATTCACTCCGGTGGATGAACGTCTAGCCACAATCCGCATCAAAACGAGGTTCTTCAACATATCGCTGATTTGCGCCCACGCCCCGACGTAAGAGAAGGACGAAGTGATCAAAGATACCTTCTATGAGCGCCTAGAACGGTCCTATGAGCGCTGCCACCGCCACGATGTCAAAATCGTGCTCGGCGATTTCAACGCTAGGGTGGGTAAAGAAGGTGTCTTTGGCACAACAGTCGGAAAATTCAGCCTCCATGACGAAACATCGCCAAACGGTCTGAGGCTGATCGACTTCGCCGAGGCCCGAAATATGGTCGTCTGTAGTACTAGATTCCAGCATAAGAAAATCCATCAAGCTACTTGGCTGTCCCCAGATCGAATCACTCGCAACCAGATCGATCATGTTGTGATGTCTCCAGTGTTTTTGATATGCGTACACTTCGTGGTCCCAACATCGACTCGTATAACAATCTTGTAGCAGCTAAGATACGCACCCGCCTCTGTGTAGAAAAGCGCACACGTCAACAAACACAAGGAAGGTTCGACATCGAGAAGCTGCAATCGACAACCGACAGCCGAACGATTTTCTACTCGACTTGCACTCCTGCTCTCTGAGAGCACTCATCAGCATCTCGGTATAAGGGAACTGTGGGATAACATATCAAACTCCTTACGTACAGCTGCAACCGAAACCATTGGCTTTCGGAAAAATAAAAAAAACAGCTGGTATGATGAGGATTGCCGTCTCGCAGTGGAGAGAAAACAGACTGCCTACCACGCAACGTTGCAAACGACCACAACACCCGCGGGATGGGATAGATACCGAGAGCTGAATAGGGAAGCGAGACGCATTTGCAGACAAAAAAAGAAAGAGGCCGAAATGCGTGAGTATGAAGAGCTTGACAAGCTGACTGACAGGGATAATGCTCGAAAAGATCCGGCGACTAACTGAAGGTTTCAAGACCAGAGCACACTCCTGTAGGACCCCCAGAGATGATCTAGTTGTTGATGACCAGAATATACTGTGTTTGTGGAGGGAACACTTCTCCAGCCTGCTCAATGGCAGTGAAAGTACAACACCAGGAGATGGCGAACCCGATTTCCCAGTCGACGGCGGGGGCCGATGGATTGCCGGCCGAGCTATTCAAATACGGCGGCGAAGAACTGATAAGGTGCATGCATCAGCTTCTTTGCGGAATATGGTTGGAAGAAAGCATGCCCGACGATTGGAATCTCAGTGTACTTTGCCCAATCCACAAAAAGGGAGACCCCACAATCTGCGCCAACTATCGTGGGATAAGCCTCCTTAACATCGCTTATAAGGTTCTATCGAGCGTACTATGTGAAAGACTAAAGCCCACCGTCAACAAACTGATTGGACCTTATCAGAGGATCGACACACACCATCTCTTTGTCGACTTTGAAGCTGCTTTCGACAGCACGAAAAGGAGCTGCCTTAATGCCCCGATGTCTGAATTTGGTATCCCCGCAAAACTAATACGGCTGTGTAAGCTGACGTTGAGCAACACCAAAAGCTTCGTCAGGATCGAAAAGGACCTCTCTGAGCCGTTCGATACCAGACGAGGTTTCAGACAAGGTGACTCACTCTCATGTGATTTCTTTAACATGATGCTGGAGAAAATAATACGAGCTGCAGAGCTAAATAGAGAAGGTACAATCTTCTATAAGAGTGTACAGCTACTGGCGTACGCCGATGATATCGATATCATTGGAAACAACACCCGCGTCGTTAGTTCTGCTTTTTCCAGACTGGATAAGGAAGCGAAGCGTATGTGTCTGGTGGTGAATGAGGACAAGACGAAATATCTCCTGTCGTCAAACAAATAGTCAGCGCATTCGCGTCTTGGCTCCCACGTCACTGTTGACAGTCATAACTTTGAAGTTGTAGATAATTTCGTCTACCTGGGAACCAGCATTAACAGTAATAACAATGTCAGCCGGGAAATCCATGCAGAATCACTCTTGCCAACAGGTGCTACTATGGACTAAGTAGGCAATTGAAAAGTAAAGTCCTCTCTCGACGAACAAAAACCAAACTCTACAAGTCTCTCATCATTCCCATCCTACTTTACGGTGCAGAAGCGTGGACGATGTCAACATCCGATGAGACGGCACTAGGAGTTTTCGAGAGAAAGGTTTTGCGGAAGATTTATGGTCCCTTAAACATTGGCAACGGCGAATACCGCAGACGATGGAACAATGAGCGAATCCAGCGAATAAAAAAAACAGCGGCTACGCTGGCTAGGTCATGTTGTTCGAATGGATGAAAGTGCTCCAGCTCTGAAAGTATTCGATGCAGTACCCGCTGGTGGAAGCCGAGGAAGGGGGAGACCTCCACTCCGATGGAAGGACCAGGTGGAGAGGGACCTGACTTCACTTGGTATTACCAATTGGCGCCAAACTGCCAAAAGGAGAGATGCGTGGCGCGCTGTTGTGAACTCGGCTATAACCGCGTAAGCGGTGTCAACGCCAGTCAAGAAGAAGAAGAAGGATCCACTACACTGGCTATACACCAGCATATTGTTATTGAATCAACGTTCATTCTTCTAAGACTGCTCTACTCTAATTTCCCACAGAGCACACCATGGAATAGTCTTCACATTAGAATTGCACCAATTATTATACATGCATTGTGGTTATTTTTGGAGCACTCTTGCAAACATGTGGAATACAGGAAATTTTCACACAAAACCGTTACGAACATGCACAAGCATACGCAACCATGGCTGTTAACTGTGCTCATTCGCCGGCAATACGCCGTATACATCGCTGGACATAGTCGAGGCAGCATATAATGCCGGCCAAAGGACACACCCGTAAACAAATTTCGCACACACACACATCAACACATATGCCGCGCAAACTGCATGTTTGAGGTGTATTACTAAAGCAAAAAAAAAAACGATATTGACATTTGTTGCGCGTGTCGCCTTTGAGCTGTACTGTGCTATGCTATGCTATGTTATGCTGTTGTTATTAATGCTCATGCATGGCATCACTTTAGCTCCTGTCGTTGCAGTTGATTTTTTTAAATGTTGTTCGTGTTGTTTTTGCCGTGTTTACCGTTATCTTTGGTATATTCATTATTGCCATTGCCGTTGCATTCCGCTCATGCACTTGTTTACGGGCGTTTGTTTGTGCGCACACAAAAGTCAATATTTGACAATCACACACGTCCGCACATATGCACGTTCAAATTGCGTCGCTTTTATTCGATACTGCCTACAAAGCTGCAGAGAAGCACAGATATTTACTAATGGAGTTAATCTCGGCTCAGTGGACATTCAATTATATGCTAATGATGCAATTTTTCATTAAAACGCGTCTACTTACCGTCATATAAAGAACATTTAATTGCGTTTTATTGAAATAATATAATATATAATATAATATATGCAATTTTACAACGTTTTTTTTTTTGTTATACTCGTATCGCCTTTTCTGAATCCAAATGTAAGCAAACAATTAGGGTCCAAACGAACAATTTATACTCTTGCAATTTATTTTTCGGTAAAAAATTAACCATTGACACTGAGGTCTGCATGTTCGATATCTATAGCCTCAAATGTTATAGTCCTATTTCGACAATTCTTCAATGAGCGATGCCACATCTCCAACGCAGTATTTGCACAATTAAATTAAATTCAATCAAATATTAATTTAGTAGTCGTCCTTAAGTCGTCCTTAAGATTTACAGCAAAATAATTATGACACACACCACGTGCACTACAATCGCCTCATAACGACAACATCATCTGGCTACTTCCCAATTACATATCCGTATTCCGCACAGTTCATATGTGTAAATCCGTTTAAGTACTCGCTGTTTATACTCCTTATTAACACTCAAATGTTATTTAATACCTTGTTTGTATCCAACACCCGCTTCACCCCGTCTTCATGTGTCTTATAGGTATTCATAAGGGACACTAGCAATGGTAAACTAGCTGGCAAAGTGTCAACTGGTCGTAAATATAAAATCATGTCACGATTTATTTGATGTGCCATTTGCTGCAGCCCTTGGACACCACTCCGTTGAGCACCAAAACACTTGACATTAAACCGGTAAAGGCGCTAAGTTGACCACAACAATAGCAACACAAACAACAGTAGCAACCGGCAAATTCAAAGCACTGCCTGGCTGGCTATCCCTTGGGCTTAACTCAACGCCAGCGCCGCGATTTCGCGTTTATTATACTATGGTATCTGCCGCTCACTGCTTGCCATTCCTTTTGTCATACGTTCAAGAATTAATTACAAAATCACAACAATAACAAGAAATTGAATGCATTCTGTTTAAATACGAACACATAAGAGGTAACAAAGGCGCAAAAAAAAGGCGCATACAAAAGTCAAATATACATAGGTACATATATGCATATGTCTATATGCTCTATCGAAGACATGACAGTAATCAAATTAAGAATTTCTGCATGTTTTGTGTGCTGCACCCCATGGCTTTTGTTTCAGCTAATATAATACATTAGTGGGCCATTGCACACCACAGATTGGTCAATGACATACTTAGCACAATATGTAACGGACATTTTAAGGCATTGATTAAGAATTTATTCAAATTTGAAATACATATATGTTTGTGCATTTAATTAGCTTTTCCTCTGAATTATTTGTGTTATATGATTTTATTTTTTTTCTTTGCCATTTTTTTTCACTCTACAAAAATCATATAATACAAAGCAATAAAAACACATATAACACATATAACACATATATTCTAACGGCAATAAATGGATTACATAATTGTATGGCATTAACGAGATAATGAAAGAATAGTTCGCATTAATTTCACGTTTTAAAGGCAACATTTTTTTTTATTTTTTTATTTTATACAACTGAATCATAAGTGTGGTTCTGCATAATTCTCATTAAATCCACTTGGCATTGAGAAAACTTTGATGCGATTAATATAGAAATTAATTAATTACGCATCGCTTTTGAATTTTTTCGATTTGATTTGAAATTTTTATTTCCTTTATTCCACTCTAGCGCGTTTGAGAATAGAGAAATACTCGAAGTAGATAGACAGAAATTATTGAAAAATCAAAGAATTCATAACGTTAAATGAATATTAAAGACGGCTATTACTTTCTCAATTTGATTTTTGAGAAAAAATTCGCCATACTACATACTTTTGCGCACAACTGTCACTAGCAATTTTTACGCTGAGCACTCCCAACACTCATCAGCATCTCGGGTATAAGGGAACTGTTGGACGGCGTATCAAGCTCCTTACGTACAGCTGCAACCGAAACTATTGGCTTTCGGAAATGTCAGCAGCTGGTATGATGAGGATTGTCGTCTCGCAGTGGAGAGAAAACATACTGACTACCTCGCAATGTTGCGATCGACCGCAACACGTGCGGGATGGGATAGATACCGGGAGTTGAAGAGGTAAGCGACACGCATTTGCAGACCAAAAAAGAAAGAGCCCGAAATGCGTGAGTATGAAGAGCTTGACAAGCTGGCCGACAGGGATAATGCTCGAAAATTTTATGAAAAGATCCATCGACTAACTGAAGGTTTCAAGACCGGAGCGCACTCCTGTAGGACCCCCAGAGGTGATCTAGTTGTTGATGACCAGAGTATACTGAGTTTGTGGAGGGAACACTTCTCCAGCCTGCTGAATGGCAGTGAAAGTACAACACCAGGAGATGGCGAACCCGATTCCCCAATCGACGACGATGGAACAGATGTTCCATAACTCGACCTTGAAGAAATTAGAATAGCAATTACCCGCTTGAAGAACAACAAGGCGGCGGGGGCCGATGGATTGCCGGCCGAGCTATTCAAATACTAATAGGGTGCATGCATCAGCTTCTTTTCGGATTATGATCGGAAGAAAGCATGTCCGACGATTGGAACTATCGAGCGTACTGTGTAAAAGACTAAATCCCACCGTTAACAAACTGAATGAACCTTATTCAGACAAGGTAACTCACTATCGTGTGACTTCTTTAACCTGACGAGCTAAATAGAGATGATACAATTTTCTATAAAAGTGTACAGCTGCTGGCGTACGCCGATGATACTGATATCATTGGAAACAACACCCGCGCCGTTGGTTCTGCTTTTTTCAGACTGGATAAGGAAGCGAAGCGAATGGGTCTGGTGGTGAACAAGGACAAGACGAAATATCCTCTGTCATCAAACAAACAGTCAGCGCATTCGCGTCTTGGCTCCCACTTTGAAGTTGTAGATAATTTCGTATACCTGGGCACAAGCATCAACACCAATAATAATGTGAACCTTGAAATCCAACGCAGAATCACTCTTGCCAACAGGTGCTACTATAGACTGTGTAGGCAATTGAAAAGTATAGTCCTCTCTCGACGAACAAAAACTACTCTACAAGTCCCTTATCATTCCCGTCCTACTTTATGGTGCAGAAGCGTGGACGATGTCAACATCCGATGAGACGGGACTAGGAGTTTTCGAAAGAAAAGTTTTGCGGAAGATTTATGGTCCCTTAAACATTGGCAATGGCGAATACCGCAGAAGATAGAATGATGAGCTGTATATGTTATTCGACGACATAGACATAGTCCAGCGAATAAGAGGAAGGTCTCCACTCCGATGGAAGGACCAGGTGGAGAAGGACCTGTCTTCACTAGGTATTACCAATTCAAACTGCCAAAAGGAGAGTAAGCGGTGTCTGCGTCAGTCAAGAAGAAGAAGACTCTCAACATCATCACTCACTTCAGCTCGAACGAACAGCTGTGGTCAACTGTTTAATTATAATTATCGATGAACTACAATACATCGAAATGCTCAGTGACCGTATAATAAGCGCAACTTCTATAGGGGTGGTAGAGCGTGTGATTAGCGGTTGTCGCGAAACATGCAACTGCGTTGCAATTATGTAATTTATCTTTGACAAAATGTGCGTTAACTGGAATTGAATGCCACAAAGCAGAAAGCAATCTGAATTTGATTATGAAATACAAGGCCACCTAAAAGTACCACCTGAATAGACAATAACATACATTGTTCACTCAGCTAATCGGTAACTTGGCTTTAGCCACACAATCAATTCATTGTTAGTAATTCCATCCAGCTGAAGTCGAGTGGAAAGCTTTTCTAATTTCTGCAACTTTTGCGTTATCGACCTCCAGCTTTCACTGTTGCTACTCTCAAAATATTTGCTTTCTTGCATTAATGGCGGTTAATGAGAGCTAATAATATTTATACATTTTAGAGTACAGTATTAAGTAGCCGAGCTAGAGCAAAAGTGTTAAAAGCCTGACTTGTTAAGGAAAACGAGTGATTGAAGTGGTGTTGTGAAGAAGAAGGTAGTTGAGATAATTAAATCTTATAAAAACTAGTATTTGTACTTGACGAATTTTAATTTTTACATTAATGTTTTGAAGCAAGATGATAGTTTACTATCGAAATTTTATATTTAGGTAGTAGCGATTTAGAAAACAATGGAGAAACTGATACAAATCTTTAATATCGAAGATATTACGAACATTGGCTTCAGGCAATATTATAATATTGATATTATTATTAGTTTATTGGATTATATTTAGGAAAGAATCAAGTTTTGTTGTACTAAAAACAAAATTACCGAAAATAATAAACATCAAAACACAATCTCCGCAGAAGCAGCATTTGCATATAAAGGGTGATTTTTTAAGAGCTTTTTTTTAACAAAAAAACGCATAAAATTTGCAAAATCTCATCGGTTCTTTATTTGAAACGTTAGATTGGTTCATGACATTTACTTTTTGAAGATAATTTCATTTAAATGTTGACCGCGGCTGCGTCTTAGGTGGTCCATTCGGAAAGTCCAATTTTGGGCAACTTTTTCGAGCATTTCGGCCGGAATAGCCCGAATTTCTTCGGAAATGTTGTCTTCCAAAGCTGGAATAGTTGCTGGCTTATTTCTGTAGACTTTAGACTTGACGTAGCCCCACGCAGTCTAAAGGCGTTAAATCGCATGATCTTGGTGGCCAACTTACGGGTCCATTTCTTGAGATGAATTGTTCTCCGAAGTTTTCCCTCAAAATGGCCATAGAATCGCGAGCTGTGTGGCATGTAGCGCCATCTTGTTGAAACCACATGTCAACCAAGTTCAGTTCTTCCATTTTTGGCAACAAAAAGTTTGTTAGCATCGAACGATAGCGATCGCCATTCACCGTAACGTTGCGTCCAACAGCATCTTTGAAAAAATACGGTCCAATGATTCCACCAGCGTACAAACCACACCAAACAGTGCATTTTTCGGGATGCATGGGCAGTTCTTGAACGGCTTCTGGTTGCTCTTCACCCCAAATGCGGCAATTTTGCTTATTTACGTAGCCATTCAACCAGAAATGAGCCTCATCGCTGAACAAAATTTGTCGATAAAAAATTTCGAACCGAACACTGATTTTGGTAATAAAATTCAATGATTTGCAAGCGTTGCTCGTTAGTAAGTCTATTCATGATGAAATGTCAAAGCATACTGAGCATCTTTCTCTTTGACACCATGTCTGAAATCCCACGTGATCTGTCAAATACTAATGCATGAAAATCCTAACCTCAAAAAAATCACCCGTTACTAGAAATACACAGTTAAATAGACTCGAAACTCAAATTATCCCAACTAAACTGTTGTTGCACGTGGCTGCTGAATTCGTTGTTGCTATCAGCAATACATTTTCCTGCCAACTATTATCCATTGCATTGCTGCTAGCACGAGCTGTGTGTCAACAACCTAATTTCTTCTTCGTACATTTTAAACGAACTACGACACTCGACACCAGTGACCTAATTTTAATGGCGTCACTTGGGTTTCCATGAAAATGTGACTGAAATCGCACACAAACGCAAACCGTACCGACTTGCATATGTCACTGGCTACACGTCACAGTGCACTGTTTGCAACTTTGTTAACATCGTAACGTGGTAACGTTAATAGCGTCACGGCGTATGAGCAACTACGCCTAAACTATTGTGACGAATCAATTTCGAGCACATACCAGATTATCCAATAGTTGGAAAGTTCAATAGTTTTAATTGAAAGCTGGTTACGCGAAACAACGTCAGCAATTGGTATGAATGAAGCGCCAGTGCAAATAGTTAGCATGAACTTGTGTATTTGTAAAGTACTCTTTAAATTTTATATTTATTAATAATATAACATGTTATATAGTTAGTACTGTTATCGAAGAAACTTTAATTTTCTCAGCTCGTAACTTTATGGAACTCTTGTGTGTTATACTGAAATATGTTTTAGTTAAATATATATAAATCAATATAGAGTACTTTTCAAAATCCTTTATTAAATAAAAAAAAAATAATAATTACATTGTGGATTTCAATACTGAATACAAAAAGTATAAGAGGATACTCCAAATACATAAACAAAAATAGTTAATCAAAATTTGTGAAAAATATGAATATTTATATGCAAAAGAATCTTACCTTTTTTCTCTTAAATCACAAACGTTCAACTTTATCAAACGTCTCAGCCGAAGCATACCTACAGGCGTCACTTTCATATACATTTCGTATTCTGTATGCGAACTCTGTTACGCGTTGCCCTCAGTGTGCTCACGTTTTTTCACATTTCACCAAAATCTTTAGAACGACGCTCTTAAAACTCCTTGCCACACAAAGTGCGGCATAAAACTCTGGTTAAGTACACCAACAGTTGACACAAAATCAGCAAGTGAACGTGTACCGCTATGTGTGTGTGAGTTAACGGTAATGTTACACTACAAGCATGCGGCACTAGCAGCATGATTGATAAATGAAAGTAAGTTGTTCTAACAAAAAGGAATATGTGATAATGAGAAAAAGGAAAATCATTCGTCAACAGAGAGACAACAGACAACAGTCAACAATAAGCAAACAAATTTGAATTTTTGCTAAACAAACAGTGCACAACAGAAATCACTGCATGTTTGTATTTATGTATGTTTGCGTGCGTGTACACGCATGACATGTATGTATGTATGTACATATGTATGAATCAAATGAAAACATCAAAAGGAAATATAAATTTTTGCTGTATGAGTGTGTACGCTGAGTATATGGAATACTGATGTGGACCTCCATGGCACACTGTGTTTTTGATGTTCTTGTCAAAATCAATTTGCCAGAATTTACGGAAAACTGCTTTGTCACAACATTCCCTGTTATAAATAACTTGCTTGCGCATAGAATGCAAGGCACATTCGCACTTTTTTTAGTAAAAAATACACATTTTCTTGGTTCCTCTGCCAGGTTCCATCTGCTTTCATTAGCTCCTTGTAGTGTCTGTCTACAGTAATTTATGTGGATACAATGTTGCATATGCGTCATGTGCAGAAAATGAAATGTAAGAAACATGAGGACCCTAGCTCAAAGAAAGAAATTTAAGAAATAGTAATTTATTTGCAATAACTTAACATCGCGATATCCATAAGATACCTTGAGAGTCCGAGAAACACGTACATTCGTAAAACTGGTGAAATATGTTTCACATTTTCACTGCAGGAAACCTTCTTGTAATAATATTATGATAATAATTACAAACGAATCTTTTATAGCACAAAATATTCGAAATTTTCATTAATTCCACCGATAAAAAATATCATAATTTGCTGTTTTTGTATGCATTCCATTTCACGTTTATTTTGTATTTCGGAGAAATTTTTGTCCGGCGCCCACAGCAACATATTTTCTTCTTTATACTCTCTCAACATGTTGCACATAGTGTAATAATACAATAATAATACTGTATTAAAGCCCTATCAATCAAAGTTACAATCGCATTACCAAGGTTATGTTGAAAAGTACTTAAAGTGCGTTAATGCACTAGAAATTTGGCTATATATGTACTTTCAAAGCCCCAGATCCTGAACCGGAGGGCCGCATTGCCCATGTATAAATTTTATCGAAAATAGCCGTAAATTATTCAAATATTTTATAGAAATTCAAAAGAAATAATTTTCGTCAAATAATATATCTCTGTGCCAAAAACGGTTAAAATCAGGTCATAACTCCCCTAGCTCATATATATATCTTAAGGCGTTTCCAAAAAGGACGCTACAAAAGTAGATCGATAGGGACAGCAAAAGCCACTATATTTTTCCCGCTCTTTTGACATTTCTCTTCAGTAAATTCCATAAGTGCCATTTCATGATGGAAAGTTACACGATCTAACAACGAGTCGAAGTTATTAAAATTTACTACCGAAATTCGGAGTCAGTGGCCTCAACTTTAAGAGTGCTACGTCCAATTTCTAGTGGAAAATTTTGAATCCACAGAGACAGTACAAAATGTTCCCGTGCAAGTGAGACAAAGAAGTGCCCTTAATGTCGAGAATATTGCTTCCGCTAGCGGATCAATTGAGGGAGACCCAAATCAATTCCTCACGCGTCGTTCTGGGCTGAGCAACAGCTTGAAAATGGTCCGGATTTTCATCGAATAATCATCTTCAGTGATGAGGCTCATCTCCTGCTGAATCGTCAATAAGCAAAATATACGTTATTGGTCAGGCAGCAATCCACACGTACTCCATGGGTACAATATGGTTTGGTGCGGTTTATGACGATCTTATTGAAAACCCAAATTGTATGTTATTTTAATAAAATTAAATCAATAAATTGCGAGACCATAAAATGTTCAGTTACAACCGAACTTAGCCCGTAATTACTTGGTTTTAATTAAAGCAGAAATATGCCGTTCATGCAACCTTCGAATGAGAGCGAGAGTAATACGTACGTATATATGTATATACGTATGTGTATTTATATATACGAGTATGTGTGTCTTTATGTACAGTGTATGTTAAATAGACGCAGAGAAATATGAATAAATTGAAAAACTGATTTTTGTGTCAGCTGCTATGCCTTTAACATTTCGCATTTATGTCAAACTTCATTCAACGATCCGCTTTTAAAGAGCTGTGATTTTGATGCTTCTCTGTGTTGCAGCACACATTTTCAGACTTCAATGCTTACGTTCACATAGAGCCATTGTAAAAATTGTAAATTCCGTAGTATGCTGTAAAGTGTTGAGGTTTTTGAAATAAAAAACTACAAAAAGTTTTGAATGATATTGCACTCTAAAGCTTGAGATGAGAAGCAGTGTAAAGGACTCACTTCCCAGCATTTCATTGCATAACTGTGTGCATATCTATGTATGTACATAGTATATGATTTCCATTTAATATTGTTGTTGTATTTCTTTGTAATTAATTAACTTTTGATGGCACTTCTTCCTTTCGGCTTCTGCATTTCCCATTTTTGTTTTGTACGCCACTTATCCTATTATTTGCTTCTGTTTCTTTCCTGTTACCTGGCGGCATTGCTTAAGCTATGTTGTCATAGCGGCATTTTCTTCGAAACTGGGTTTGAGGTCTGGTTGGAATTTATGCCGTTTGCTGCATACTTTTCCATATAAACATCCTTGTGCCTGAGCGTATGCCACATTGTCATACAATCATATTTTGCTATTGGAATACTAGCGTTATATAATATTTCCTAGAATCCAATATTTTTAAATTTCAGAGAATTTATTCATGTTATTGATTGCATAGCTATTCACACAAGTACAATAAATTCATACAAATCATTATTCCATAAAATAATTTATAAATTACTGACTAATAGCTCAGAACTGAATTTTTAAAAAGCGTGTAGGTTCAATCTGAATATATTTATTAATTTCAAACATACCAGGATATTATTCTGGCTATTAGTATAATATTTGTGAAAAATTTATTATTTGAAATTAATGTTACCTAATATTATTGCAGCACACAATAATTAAATTATTTCAAACGAAATACATTTTATTATTTTATTAGTAAAATGTAATTTGGCTTCGCAAAAAGTCCATTATTTTGCCATAAGGACGATATAAATACACTAGAATTATTGACGTATGTACCATTTGCAGACGAAAGAAGATTTTCTGAAAGCACTTTTTGTACGAATTTGTATTCAAATATATTCATTCAGATATATATATATATATATGTATGTATATTCAAAGATGATTGATTTATATTTTGCATGGTGAAAGAAAAAAGTGGAATTTAAAATTGGGTGATATGGAAAATCCATACCCTGGATACCAAGAAAATGTTTTATCCTAAATTGACTTCTTTAACCTGATGCTGGAGAAAATAATACGAGCTGCAGAGATAAATAGGAAAGGTACAATTGTACTATAAGAGTGTACAGCTACTGGCGTACGCAGATGATGGGTCTAGTGGTGAACGAGGACAAGACAAAATATCTCCTGTCGTCAAACAAACAGTCAGCGCATTCGCGTGCTGGCTCCCACGTCACTGTTGACAGTCATAACTTTGAAGTTGTAGATAATTTCGTCTACCTTGCAACCAACATTAACAGCAATAACAATGACAGCCTGGAAATCCAACGCAGAATCACTCTTGCCAACAGGTGCTACTATGGACTGTGTAGGCAATTGAAAAGTATAGTCCTCTCTCGACGAACAAAAACCAACTCTGCAAGTCTCTATCATTCCCGTCCTACTTTAGGGTGCAGAAGTGTGGACTATGTCAACATCCGATGAGACGGCACTAGGAGTTTTCGAGAGAAAGGTTTTGCGGAAGATTTTAAACATTGTCAACGGCGAACACCGCAGAATATGGAATGATGAGCTGTATGTGTTATTCGACGACATAGATATAGTCCAGCGAATAAAAAGACAGCGGCTACGCTGTTGTTCGAAGGGGCGAAAGTGCCCCAGCTCTGAAAGTGTATACAGTACCCGCTGGTGGAAGCCGAGGAAGAGAAAGATCTCCACTCCGATGGAATGACCAGGTGGGGAGGGACCTGGCTTCGCATGGTATCACCAATTGGCGCCAAACTGCCAGAAGGAGAGATGCGTGGCGCGCTGTTGTGGACTCGGCTATAACCGTGTAAGCGGTATCTACGCCAGTCAAGAAGAAGAGAAAATGGGCGTCTCAATGTTCCATTTCTACAACGGTACACATGCAACTCTATATGATAGTAATGGTCATTATACAATTTCGACCTGGAATACTAGAGAGAGAGAGAGAGTTATCCGCTCCAAAAGATTGGCATGTCTTAGTTATAGCACTTTATAGCCATTTTGCGGACATGACAACATTCCGATTTTACTCAGCTGCAATATCTATATTTTCAGTGTGTCAGTGAACTTTTTAGAAGAGTCTTCTTGTTGTTTACCAAGAATAATCTGTCTAAAAACAATGTATTCTTAGAAAAATGTGAAGGGAGTATAAAGGACCAACCTGAAATCAGCTGAGTGTTTTTCTAAACTATTGTTTGTTTAAGAATCGCTTAATGTTTGGTGGACTAGAGTCTAGCATGTAGTAGTTTTCAATAGTATGAAATGATTCAAAATCCGGTCGATATTATTTTACCCCAATAAAACCTTCACTTAAAGCAAACAGTGCTACAGACAGAGTGTGAGTTAACGCATGCTTTATGCGCTTCTTTAACATAACCTTTGCATACGCGTCTACATATGTATGTGCATATGGTATACATATTAGTGGTACTCATTTAACGTTGCAATGATATAAATATAGTAAATTTGCAATATAGCAACAAATGTTAAATGAGCGCTCTTTGGCAATATTGTGGTAATATCAGCTTATTGTGAATTAATTGTAAGCATGCCATGAATGCCACTGAAAAAGGTCTCGCATATTTGCAAGATTGTCGTAAAATGAAATGCATGTATAAATTAACAGCTGTTTTACGATATTGTAATTTTACGATGTTGCCATACGTTTACGACGTTAAATGAGTACCACTATTATATGTATAAGTCAAATTAACACAAATACACGCTCACTTATCTGGCTTTGTGGATGAAGTCTGTCTGCTGCCGTCAGACAAGTTGTATAACACATGTTCACATGAAAATTGTATTTGAGTTTTCCATAGCCCCAGCTTGCGAATGTTTACTTGATTAATTGCATTGTATTTGTACGCGCGGTATACATAAGGATATTTGTATTTACAAATTTGAGTTTTCTTTAAATGTTGATTTCAACAAAAACTGCTGGAGTACAGCTGGATATATACACCCAACCAAATGGAACCAAAAATATATTTGTTTATTAATTCCTTTAAAATGCTGACTAAATTAAAGTTCCGGTTACAAATTAGTTTTCTAAACATAGACAAGTTAGGGACAAAATTTATATACAGTATTCAGCCTTTAGTTCATATTTATAGACATTAATTTAGACATTTTACTATCTACGACGATTTGTTTCTAATTTCCGTAAGCTTGAAGGACGCAATACAAACAAAGTACACATATGAATAATTCCTGGAATACATAATGAAATTATGGCAAAATTTACAAAACCACATTGTTTCCTCCAACTTTGGCCACCAACGCACACAAACTGCAGCTAAGCGCCTCAAACATATTTACACATGCACATACATATGTGCACTTCAAAACTTTTAAATGCATTGACTTTGCCATTCTCTCCCACTTTATTCAGTTTATTAGCGCAATTTCACCATATTGTTCTAGTTAGAGTTGCGTAGAATTACAAACCGCAATTAACAACTTTTCACTCCGCGCATGTTTGCTACGTACATATGTGTGTATGTAAAGGTATATGTATGTGAGTATGTGTATTTTCACTTTGCATTTATCTTACTCGTTTTATAATTTCGTTTACAGTCATTGACTGAGCAAACATTTAAACCACTGACATAAATGTTTGTATATCTATAAAATATAAGTGCAAAATGAAGAATAAGAGACTTTTTGAAATCAGGATGCCTAATTGTGCTTCTCCTCAGTATCACAGCATAAAAATTAAATTTATTAATTATAAAAATAAATAAATATAAAATAAAAAACCGCTTACCTTGGCACTTGATAATTGCAGTTCATTTTTAGTTTCCAATTTCTGCGATATTTTGCAGTAAACAAGAACAAAAGCACCACACAATCATAAACAAAAACAAAAGCTGGCAAATTGAGTAACATGGCAATGAAATGAAAGTGAAAAAATAAATTTTAAATTACTGGCCTACACTGAGTTGATAAAAGGTTAATTGCCAGCCACCCATCAGCACGAAAAGATTAACACTGAGCTGGGCCTTTGTCATGTCGGCTGCAGCATTTCTTGTGATAAACCAACATAAACAACAGCCGACTTGGCTATAAGCAATGTTTACTAATAACAACACAGCCTACATGCAGCAGCCGATGCAAGGTCAAGCATCAACAACTAAGGCGGCATCCATGTCCGTCAACAACATGGCAACATGCAAAAAAAAACAGTAACAAACTGTTGGCAAAGCGGTTGCGCTCGAAAGCATATCACATTGACGTTGCCTTGTGTTGATACCTCAAAGGATCGTCCAACGTTAAGTCTAGGCAACCAGTGGCACCCTGCCAACTGCAACTGTGACGATAATACAAATTTTCGCACAAACAAAATTCTAAAAAAAAAAACAAATAAGGAAGCGCTATGTTCGGTTGTGACCAAACATTTTATACTCTCGCAATTTATTTATTTAATTATATAATAGACAATTTGACCAACATATTCGTCATATATATGGTATAAAGTCCATTGAAAGTTGGAAACCCTAATATTAGGTTAGAAGCACCGAGGTCCTCATGTTCGATATATGGGGACTTGAAAACCTATGGTCCGATTTAGGCGATTTTTGAAAGGGACTGCCACACTATTGCTTACTTTATGTATTGTAAAGTAAACGATTCAGTTGGACTTCAAAGTTCTAGTATATAGGAAGTAGGCGTGGTTATGATCCTATTTGCCCTATTTTCACAACATATAAGGATGGTGGATGGGATCATGTGTAGAAGTTCACGTAAGTGAGGAAAGTTTTTGATTGTCATTCACTTGGGAGTGACCAGAAACGATTCTTCTCCACATGATTCAAGCAGCTCACGACTTCCGGTTTTAGTCCAAGTATCCTCTGGGTAGCTAACAAACATCCGTTTGAAGGCGAGCTAAAGTGAGAAGGCGAACCCGCTTCTGCGGTTGTGCGTAGGGCTTGAGACACACCATATAATAACGGAGTACCAATGAAAAATCGAAAAAGAAAGCCTCGGATGAGACACCCCCCTTTTGATGACGACCCCTGCAAACGTTTTAAGGATAATGATATAAAGGCATGCACCTGGAATGTCCGGACCCTTAATTGGGAAGGTGCCTCTGCCTAGCTGGTTGATGTCCTCATACGACTAAAGGCTGACATCACCGCTATCCAAGAAGTGCGATGGACGGGACAAGGACGGAAGAAGGTGGGTCCTTGTGACATCTACTACAGCGGCCATATAAAGGAGAGCAAATTCGGTGTGGGATTCGTGGTAGGAGAGAGACTCCGTCGTCGAGTCCTGGCATTCACTCCGGTGGATAAACGTCTAGCCACAATCCGCATCAAAGCGAGGTTCTTCAACATATCGCTGATTTTCGCCCACGCCCCGACGGAAGAAGAGGACGAAGTGATCAAAGATACCTTCTATGAGCGCCTAGAACGTACCTATGAGAGCTGCCCCCGCCACGATATCAAAATCGTGCTTGGCGAATTCAACACTAGGATGGATAAAGAAGGTGTCTTTGGCACAACAGTCGGAAAATTCAGCCTCCATGACGAAACATCGCCAAACGGCCTGAGGCTGATCGACTTCGCTGGGGCCCGAAATATGGTCGTCTGTAGTTCCAGATTCCAGCATAAGAAAATACATCAAGCTACTTGGCTGTCTCCTGATCGAAACACGCGTAACCAAATCGATAACGTTGTGATAGTCGGAAGACATGTATCCAGTGTTTTAGACGTGCGTACACTCCGAGGACCAAATATAGACTCGGACCATTATCTGGTTGCAGCGAAGATACGCACCCGCCTCTGTGCAGCAAAGAACGCGCGTCAACAAACACAAGAAAGGTTCGACGTCGAAAAGCTGGAAACACAACAGACAGCCACGAAATACTCTACTCGACTTGCACTCCTGCTCTCTGAGAGCACTCATCAGCATCTCGGTATAAGGGATCTCAACTCACTGCGTACCGCTGCAACCGAAACCATTGGCTTTCGGAAAAGTCAAAAAACAGCTGGTACGATGAGGCATGCCGTCTCGCAGCGGAGAGAAAACAGACTGCCTACCACGCAACGTTGCAAACGACCACAACAACCGCGGGATGGGATAGATACCGAGAGCTGAAGAGGGAAGCGAGACGCATCTGCAGACAAAAAAAGAAAGAGGCCGAAATGCGTGAGTACGAAGAGCTTGAGAAGCTGGCAGACAGAGGGAATGCTCGAAAATTTTATGAAAAATGAAGCGACCTAACGAAGGTTTCAAGACCGGAACATCCTCATGTAGAGACCCAGGTGGTAATCTGGTAACCGATGTCCAGGGCATACTGGGATTATGGAGGGAATACTTCTCCGACCTGCTGAATGGCAGTGAAAGTACAACACCAGGAGTTGGCGAACCCGATTCCCCAATCGATGACGATGGAATAGATGTTCCATTACCCGACCATGAAGAAATTCGAATAGCAATTACCCGCTTGAAGATCAACAAGGCGGCGGGGGCCGATGGATTGCCGGCCGAGCTATTCAAATACTAATAGGGTGCATGCATCAGCTTCTTTGCGAAATATGGTCGGAAGAAAGCATGCCTGACGATTGGAATCTCAGTGTGCTCTGCCCAATCCATAACAAGGGAGATCCCACAAACTGTGCCAATTACCGTGGGATAAGCCTCTTTAACATCGCTTATAAGGTTCTATCGAGCGTACTGTGTGAAAGACCCACCGTTAAAAAACTGATTGGACCTTATCAGTGTGGCTTTAGACCTGGAAAATCTACACTGACCAGATATTCACCATGCGCCAAATCTTGGAGAAGACCCGTGAAAAGAGGATCGACACACGCCACCTTTTTGTCGATTTCAAAGCTGCTTTCGACAGCACGAAAAGGAGCTGAAGGTACAATCTTCTACAAGAGTGTGCAGCTGCTGGCGTACGCCGATGATAATGATATCATCGGAAGCAACAACCGCGCCGTTTGTTCTGCTTTTTCCCGCATGGATAAGGAGGCGAAGCGAATGGGTCTGAAGGTGAATGAGGACAAGACGAAATATCTACTGTTATCAAGCAATTAGTCGGCGCACTCGCGTCTTGGCTCCCACGTCACTGTTGACAGTCATAACTTTGAAGTTGTAGATAATTTCGTATACCTGGGAACCAGTATCAACAACACCAACAATGTCAGCCTCGAAATCCAGAATCACTCTTGCCAACAGGTGCTACTTTGGACTGAGTAGGCAATTGAACAGTGAAGTCCTCTCTCGACGAACCAAAATCAAACTCTACAAGTCGCTTATCATTCCCATCCTACTTTACGGTGCAGAAGCGTGGACGATGTCAACATCCGATGAGACGGCACTAGGAGTTTTCGAGAGGAAAATTTATGGTCCCTTAAACATTGGCAACGGCGAATACCGTAGACGATGGAACGATGAGCTGTACGAGTTATACGAGGACATTGACATAGTTCAGCGAATAAAAAGACAGCGGCTACGCTGGCTAGGTCATGTTGTCCGAATGGACGAAAACACTCCAGCTCTGAAAGTGTTCGATGCAGTACCCGCCGGAGGAAGCCGAGGAAGGGGAAGGCCTCCACTCCGCTGGAGGGACCAGGTAGAGAGCGACACACTTGGCTACACTTGGAATCTCCAACTGGCGCCGAACTGCGAAGGAAAGAAAGCAGTGGCGCGCTCTCATCGATTCGGCTATAACCGGCTAAACGGTTGAACGCCAATCACATACATACATACATCATTGGGGTGTAAGAAAAATTTTATGAACCAAAATTCATTGAAATTGGTCGAGTAGTTTCGGAGATATGGTTTTTGACTCATTAGTGGGCGGAGCCACACCCACTTAAAATTTTGTATACCGATTTGGGTGGTGCCCTTATGTACCTTCATTATAGTGAAATTTAAGGATCCTGGTTATTCCTTTACTGAATTAATTGCATTTTTAGTAGTTTTCAACATAACTTTTGTAAGGGAGGTGGGCGTGGTTATAATGGAAAATGAGTATGGGCTAGTTAAATATATTGGAGATTTCACTGCAGCTGAAGACTCGATTATCGGCTTGAGAATCTAAGAACTAATTTTGGCTGGGACATGTGGAAAACATCAGCTTGCATCATATTTCCCAATCTATTTTCTACATTCAAAAAACTTATGTTACAAAAACATTCTAAAGATATATACAGCAAAAAACCATTTCCGCTCTGTTTCCAGTTAAGACTCTCAGTTAACTATCTCAGCTAGAATGAATATGATTGATATGAAATTATTGTCCACGTCTCTCAAAATATTAAATATTAAACTGAAACTCGTCAGCTATATTTTTTCGGACTTTACTTTTAATGAAGTCAGGTAGTAATGTTATCCCGCGCATTTTTTAAATAAAGTTATCAACTGCCGCCTGTAACAGTCACCACGGTCGCATTGCTGAGGGCAATCATCTCGATTCCACGAAAACATAACTGTATAAGTGTTGGCAGCACAGCGTGTTTCCACATTGTTGCGCGCTAACTGTTTTCCGGGTATTTTCACTAATTCGCCGTGATGCCAACGATGCGTTATTCTGCTCCAAGGTTCTGCAATATTTCGTTTATTTCTAGGGTTGGCGAGGAAATGTCGGCAATGCAATAACAACAAATTGTAGCCGGGAGTTAGACAGTTGGAAATGTTAAACGTATTACTGTCGCGTTGCAAGTGGATTGAGTTAGTGACATGTTGCCGAATGAAGTGTTTCACCGATGTGTGTGTGTTGTTTTTGTTGTTTTGTGTGGATATTTGCATATTTTATAAACTCTGTGTAAGCCTTTAAGCCGGAAAAAGTTGCATAAAAAACACACATAACACACACATATTAATCGTTCAACACACTTTACACTGTATTCAATTGATTCACTTTCATTTCACACTCAACAAAATTCAGAACCATTTTCACTCACTCGAAGTATTGCTTCATATGAAGGGATTACCATTGCGGAGGATCTCAAATATCACTCAAAAACATTTATATGTGTTGTTTGTTTGTATCATTTAAGTCATGCTTTTTATTCATTTGTAATAAGTTAAAATAAATTAAGTAATATTTTCCGTTAAAAGCTAAGCCACTACTTAATATTCGGGTCATGGGTTTTGTCATTTGAATATTCCTACTTTTTAATACTTAATTCTTGGAACTCGTTTGCTTTCTATTCTCTGCCTCTAGAATGTGTGTATATTTGTCTCTGGTGCATGTCTTTAAAGCCATATATTAAGCGTTTTCATAGGATTGTGAAATAGTTATGTTGTTGTTGTACTTATGTCTCGTAGGTCTTTTACTAGCTATGTATGTCATCTATAGTTATCGCAATTTAATCGACCGAACGGAAGCCATTGCGTTGCGAAAGTGCCGAGTCGGGATTCTTAAGTTCCATTGCCAGTTTATAGCCAAGTTCTGGACGTCGATCGCGCCCGTCGATCATGCCACGCACCTGAGAGAAGAAATAACAAATCTTTATAGAAATTATCTTAAATATATATTGATTTATATAATACTATATACGTTAGTTCTTATATACAGTGTAATTCATATACATATAACTACGTAACTTTAAATTTCAATAACACATATGTATATTATTTCGACAATAATACGTAATATTTCTAATTAAGAATTCTTAAAAAACATGTTTTTCTGTGGCTAAGCAACTGTTGAAGAATATAATTCTGAATCCTCCTCGTTATTCATAACTGATTTGTCTTGAAGGAAGCTTTATATATTGAAATACACAACCAATTCAGTGTCTAACTCTCAGCCTTAACTTAAATAATTTTTCCAGCATTTAACTTGTATACATTTTCACCGAAAAAAAACTATATTTCTAGGTAAATATCTGAATACATGGATGCCAGTTATTATTCTTCTCACCTCATTCGAGTGCACAACCACACCATGATTACTTATCACCTTCTCTTTGGTGTGCTCGATATCATGGAAATCGGTGCCACGACAACAGTCGTCAATTAAAATGGTACGATAGCCGACAGACAAGGCATCGACAGCGGTGGCACCTGAAAAATAACACACAGAAAACACAATATTTGAAAGAATCAGCAAAGACAGCGAAGACTGAGGAAGAAGGAAACTACAAAATATTGCGAGTGCTTAAAACCAAACTGTAGTCGTTCGCTTACCCACACACACATCATATGCCAGTCCACATACGTAAATATCCGTTGTGCCCTTCATCTTGAGCTGTGCATTCAATGTTGTATCAGAGAGTTTCTTATTGTCCCAGAAAACGGAGTACGAATCGACTTCTGGATTTGTACCTTTATAGATTTTAATGCCGTTATCCACCACTTTTAAATCCCTATGCAGTTCGGCGCCCCACGAATCCTGTACACAATGACGCGGCCATAGACGTTGCTTCATCGGTGGTGGACCCGCAAAGATGACTGTATCGAAAACCTGTGCTGAATCTGCATCGACCTGTATGGGTATTTAGATTGGTGGAGATGACTTAAATTCATGTTATACGAAGTAGTAGTGGGTTTCATGACAATAAACCCAATCAACTGCATTATTCTTACCGGCGACGACTCATCCATGGGACGCATTTTCACATTATCAATAAACGAAACGTGATCGCTGGGATGCCAATCCAGAGAGTAGAAAATCGCATCAAATTCAACGGTCTCCAACAAGTTGTTAATGGGCTCCAAAATCTAAAAAGCAAAGCGTGAAAAATAAACTTAAACTATTTTCGCTTATCTAGGTACATATACGCTGAAATAAAAATGTTAAAGCAACAAGCAAGGAAGCGACGCGAATGCAATATTTCCGTTTACACTTCCTGGCGAAAGCTAATGCCTTCGTACTAGCATGTAGACAGACACGCGACGCACTTGCAGCATTCGTTTCCGGTCTCAGCGCACAGCTGCACATAGCTCACTTACCAAAAACACATGTAAAATTGTGGTTATCAACTAAGGGATGTATGGAATATGGGGTGCTTTGATAAAAATCCGGAAATCATGAGCCTCAAAGGCTCCTTAAAAGGATTTGTATTAAGTTTTTATATACCTTTTTCAGTATTTAAGTAGCCTAATTAAGTTTTAATCTTGTATTTTAGTATAACTAACTACCCATCGAAGAGAATGTCCATAAGAACTATGGTCTAATTGGTCGACACGTGTGTCTACAAAATTTTACTAACTAAAAACTGAGCAATTTTCGTTTCTATTTTTTCTTTGTCTATCTTATCACTGCTTCTTTTGAAAGTTACATGCAATTCATATATTTTTTACTTTATTTCGCTTTCTTCATTATTGCTGCCACCTATCCGCAAACACACACAGACCTACATCGACAAATACGTATATTTAAGAGCGAATATGCTTAGCAACACGCCGAGACACTATGTGTCCCCACTTGAGTGTGCCAAGCGCGCCTCTAAGCACTCACCTCATGTCCTTTTTGCTGTGCACTGCAATTACTTATATCCAAGGATCCACTTATAAAATCATTCTGTACATCAACAATGAGGAAAGCATTCACCGGTCGCACAATCTGCGTTGTTGTTATTGTTAAACGTTCGTTTGTATGGAAGAAAGTTGAAAAGGAAAATAAAGTTAATGTTGTATATTTTTCGGAGACCTAACACAGACATTCACCCACACACACGCACATAAAATACACACGAATGTAATAAGGAAAAAAATGATAAACATGCTCACACATTGCTTGCTTTACAATAGCCAGCGCATAGCGGAAGGATGCCGGCAGGATATGAAATTTGAGTGCGACATTGTTGACGTTGCTTTGCAACTTTTGCGGTTTGTAGCATATGAAATGGCGGATATTTATGAAAAAGCAAATTAATTTGTTATATGTATTTTTGGAAAATTATTTCTTGTTTTTCGTAGACTACTACATACGCAGACTACTACATACATACACCAAAAGCTCCGTCTTGATTGGGAAGGACCTCTCCGAGCCGTTCGATACCAAACGAGGTTTCAGACAAGATGACTCACCTTCGTGCGACTTCTTTAACTTGATGATGGAAAAAATAATAGCTGCATAGAGACGACACTAGGAGTTTTCGAGAGGAAAATTTTGCGCAAGATTTATGGTCCTCAGAACATTGGCAACGGCGAATACCGTAGACGATGGAACGATGAGCTGTGCGAGTTATAAGACGACATTGACATAGTTCAGCGAATAAAAAGACAGCGGCTACGCTGGCTAGGTCATGTTATTCGAATGGACGAAAATGCTCCAGCCCTGAAAGTGTTCGATGCAGTTCCCGCCGAAGGAACCCGAGGAAGGGGAAGACCTCCACTCCGTTGGAGGGACCAGATGAAGAGCGACCTGGTTACACTTGGGATCTTCAACTGGCGCCGAACTGCGAAGGATAGAGAGAAGTGGCGCATTATCATCGATTCGGCTATAACCGGCTAAACGGTTGCAACGCCAATCACATACATACATACATACTACATACATTTTCAGCATTATCATAGCAGGAACTTAACGGAATCAGAGGGGTTGTAACCTTGTTGTGAGGGTGGAACCAATACAGCGGCTATATAATAAAGAATGTTTAAAACACAAAACAAAACCACTTCCAAGCCACCAGGGAAGCACAGAATGCATTTCAAGTAATAAAGTAAGATTTTATCGAATGATTTTTATCTGTAATTCTACAGCTCTACAAATCACAAGCCACTGATGAACTTTTGAAAGATTTTCATAGAAAATTTTTTGTGTTTTTTTTTGTGCAATTTACAAATTTCGAATTATTAGAAAAAAAAATACTACGCTACTAATATAATAGCGAGTTTATTTGTTTTTAACTGGAAAGAAGAACAAGTGAAAAAAAAATATTCGAATTAACTGAACTTTCGTTTGTTTGTTTCAACTTTGGTAATCAGAACCATATTTTCAATATCTTCATTTAAAAACTTTGAAAATATGGTTCGGATTAATTAAATAATATGTTTATCTCCATAAAAATGTTTCCGGGAATGTATCCTAATTATTTTAAATTGGCGTTTCTCTCGAAAGCTTATCAAATTTTAATGCCTACAACCCACTGTGTTCATTAGTAAACTGCACAGCAAGCAACTAACTACACAATTATCACTGCTGCGCTGTTGGATACTCTCTACAATTAGTTAGCATTCTCTAAAATTACAAATTAGTCCTAGAAATGTTTGTTAACAAAACTAAACAAAACCAAATAAATGAGAGCAAAATTTGAAATCTATGCAGAAACTGGAAAATAGTATGAAATTCTGTAGTACAAGTAATTGAAGTATCACAAGAAAAGTGTGTGTACATTTTTATGCATAAGTATTAATACATTACAGGAAAAAATATTTCTTGGAATTTTTAATAATCATTAAAATTTTGTAGACTCAATTCACCGAACTCTCTTCACATAACTCTGGACACCTTTGCACACAATGAATATATAAGCTATATACTCATATGAAAATATATATACATATATATGTACTTATATACATACGACCATTAACAGCCGGAAATTACTTAAACACCTTTCCTCTGCCACACATTCAAGCACACCTCCGCAGATACACGTTGCACGATGCATATGCACACTTCGCTCATATCAAAAGCTAGAATTTTACGCTTGTATCCTTCAACCAACGTTAAATGTATCCCTTCTCCTCCTCCAAACACTGTTAGACATTTGTTTGATTATAGACGTCACGGCAATGTTAGATTGAAATTGAGTTGTGCAACTTGTCAGGCAGGAAGACGCACACATACCCACTCAAATACGTGTACACCGGCAAGGCTGAATGTTGAAAGGGTAAATAAAATCAATTTGCAATAAAAAGCCAATTCCGGCGACGTATTAAACCGTTTTAAAAAATCTGCGCAATATTTGCATTTCCTTATTTTCCTAATATGAAAGTTCCTCTTCAACTCTACAGGCGGAAGGAAGTACTATTTTTATTTATACTTTACAAAACTTAATTTTACATTTTATATGAACTGCATATGTTTATTAGAGTTTAGAGGAAATAATTGTGAATTCGTTTGATAGAAATAAGAATAAGTTTTATTATTATTTCTATACTCTCGCATTAAAAGTTGCAAAGAAAGTATAATAGTTTTGTTCACATAACGGTTGTTTGTAAATCATAAAACTAAACCAGTTAGATATAGGGTTATGTATTATTATCTGTCCGGCCGTCCGCCCGTAAATATTGAGATGTATTAATGAAACTTGGAACACATGTTCCTTGGGACCGTGAGAGTGTTGCTTGGGCAAAATCGGACCACTGCCATAAATAAAGTTATAAAAATAAAATTTGGTACAAAGGATCGTCCTAGTAAGGGGCATATTTGGATGTAATTTTTTGGGAAATTGGGCGTGGCGCCGCCCCCAAATAGGTTTTTTGTATATATCTCGCACACCAATAAAGCTATATTAACCAAACTTTCTGCAGTCGGTTTTCTTACGTACCTCACCATACACTATGAAAATAGTTGAAATCGGATAATAACCACGCTCACCTCCCATACAAAAAAAATTACTTAAAGTGAGTTAATTCACTAATGAAAAACGTCAGAAACACTCAATTTCCCAAAAGAAATAGCAGAAAGAAGCTGCACTGAGATTTTTTTACATAATGGAAAATGGACGTGGCATCGCCCACTTATGGGTCAAAATCCATATCTCAGGAACTACTCGACAACCTGATGGATGAAATCGGTTCACAACCACGACAACTTCCCATATAACACAATTTTGAATTCCATCTTATTCCTTCACTTTATAATATATGCATAAGGAACAAATTAAGATAGCGAAATAAAACTTTACACATATACTGTATATGATCTGTGGCATCTCTTGTGAAAACTTTATCGAAATTGGACTATAACTTTTCAAAGCCCCGGATATCGCAAATGAAGAACTCAGTGCCCCATGGTAATTTTTCAACGAAAATTTCGGTAAATCTCTCTTAATTCAGAGGGAATAGTTTTCTTCTAATAGTGTGTCTCTGTACCAGAAATGGTTAAAATCAGGTCATAACTTCCATGCATCAAAAATGCGATGGGCGTAATCTAGACTACTATTATAAAGAGGAAAGATTTGTATGTATGTTTGTAATAAATAAACTCAAAAACTGCAGTGCCGATTTCAAAAATTCTTTCACATTTCGAAAGCTACATTCACATCGAGTAACATAGGCCATATTTATTGCTAGAATCTCTCCGTGATGGAGAATCTTAATCTGAGACTGAAAATCGTCAAAATATTAGAAATATACAAGCTCGCTTCATAATTCGAGAGAAAGACATCGGACACCAAAGACTAGAGGTCGTAATCAAGATTTAGCTCATTACAAATAAAATATAATTTCAGGCTCGAATTTTATTCATTTAATTTTATAAATGAACCCACGGAATAAACGGGAAGTACATACATATGTTAGGTTTTTAAGGCCCCATATATCGAACACGAGGACCTCGGTGCTTCTAACCTAATATTATGGTTTCCAACTTTCAATGGACTTTATACAATATATATGACGAACAAGGGGGTAAAATTGTGTATTATATATTATAAATAAAGTTAAATAAATAAATTGCGAGAGTATAAAATGTTCGACCCTTCCTTACTTGTTTTTTAATAACTTCGAGTCTCGAATAAATTCCAGTCGAAAGGTCCAATTTTCGACCACTTCTTGCAGCAATTGGAACCCTATGTCAGCAATAAACTTTGTTCCGGAATAAGTCTGTCAATCATTATGAAATGGCCAACCAAGCTGAGTACATATCAAGTAACAGCTATCTGAAAAATAAACAAGCAGTATTGCCTCATTTAAAACCACACGTCTAAAAAAACAAACAACCGTTATATATCACTCATTTTTAAGGACTCATCCGGTGGTCAAAACTTTGCATATTTATTGATATTTTCATACGAAATGTTCAAGTGCAGCGTTACGGAACTCCCCTAAACATAACATGAACATTGGTAAACACAATATGGCTGTAATCTGCACATATACATACATACATACATACATATTATTTATTGTGAATCGACCATCCGCGCGCGACTTTGGCGCGCAATATGAAACGCCTACAGAAACCAATTTTCACATTTCAGTAAAATCATGTTTTCTGCTTCTCAAATGTAAATTTTTTACTGCAAGCGATGCACCAACGTAGAGTAATGCATGTAATAAAACACTGCGAATTTACACTGGTGTGTACATACGATGTGAACAAAAAATAAAAAAATACATTTTGTTGACAACTGCATTATTAAGTCGTGATGGTCACACATTTTTGACGCCGCCAACGCTGTGTAGCAACGTTTAATAGGATAAAGCTCACACCAACACAATTCGCAGCAACAACATAACTCAATAAAGTCGCCTGCTGCGTTATGGAAATTCGTTTTTACTCGCTCGAGAAGCCTAAAAGTGAAATATAGCACACATACATATATACAGCACTCAACCATGCATACAGCTTACATAAAGCTCAACATATTTGTACAGCCACTCCACAATAAAGTCATACATATGCTTAATAATAAACTTATAGCTTTGAGTGCGCGCACACTTATGTATGTACTTACCGTTTTAATCCAACGATTCCAACAGAATTTAAATTCCTCTCTATCAATGTAGCCATCGCCATCCGTATCGAATACTTCGAATATCTGTTGCAGCCGATCTGCTGGCACGTTATAAATATGCCCCTTATCGTTGCGGAATAATGCCCGACAGATGAGCGTGAACTCGGCCAAGCTGAGACGATCATCACTGAAACAAGAATAAGCAGTAAAGTATTACATTTAAGTTGGCATTTATAGAAAGGCAATAACCGATATGAAAATTAAGTTAACAGTTTAATACATCAATCTGATGAATATGCGTATAATTTTCGATGTTTGGCACTATCCACTTTTGAATTGAAATTCATAACTCGAAAACCACTCGATCAATCTTGACCAAATTTTTTTATCTATGTAAATTTTGTGACGACCCCTCAACTTATATAACGACACTGCCAACACCTTAGTTGTGAAACACGAGTATTTTATTGTTGTTATATGAAAATATTACAGAAGATATTTTTAACAAATTGTATTGCCTAATTTAAGGTCGCATATACTTTGACTCAATTTTATAGAAGATCACACGTTTTCAAAACTCTTGAAATTTTTATTAAATAATCACAGTTAGGTGTCAAAAATTTCACAAATTTAACTTTCTTTTCGTTTCTTTTCACTAGTTCACTAATTATATAATCCATTGCAACACGCACTCCTGCTCGACGCTTCATTAAACATGAACAGATTTTACGCCAATTTCTAAAGTTTTCATACATGTATATGCAGTTTTTACACTTCAACCATAGTTTGACTTTTTAAGCACTGTTTTAACGCCATAAAATGTCTCACTGAATTTTAAATAAATTTTTATTGCAACTGAAGTTGAAACACTCACCCGTCCTTATCGAATGCGGTGAAGCAAGCATCCATTGCTGAACCGTTTGGATCGTCGATTACGATTGGCGGTGTTGGTGAGTCCATTCTCACGGAAATGTCTGCTTGCAATCGAATTTTATACCGCCAAGAAAGTCAACAACAACACAACCGTGTACCTGCAAGTAAAACCAAGTGCTCAATATATCGTGTCTATAATATATGCAAAGCCCTTGGTGGTTGAATGACACCAACACTCACACATGCACACATATGAGTATATGCCTTAAAAAACTCACGTTCGTGTTTAGTTAAAACCTCAAATTGAAGTACAAAACGCTTCCCAGTTAAAAGCTATAAATCACCACTTTGCCACTAACACCACCAGCTATTAAGGTAGGGTGAGGTTCAATGACGTCTTAAGGACAAATTATCACACAAACCAACCAGCGTATACGGACGATGTTGCAAAGTGCTGAACGCACGGAAATCTAGCAGAATTTCACTGTCGACCTGTGACAGCGCTAGTCGGACGACTAACTGCTAGAAGCTTAAGCGGCAGCGTTTTTGTTGTCACCATGCAGCAGGTTTTCACGATAAACGCTTCAATGATTTATCGAAATAACAATAAAGGCGCACTGCACCCATACGGAGTCGTGGGTGCGGTCGCCATAGTGATCCGATGGCTTCTTTGTGGTCCGTCTATATGCACGAGTATGTATAGAGCGTAGCACACTACGCCTATAACTTTCGATCATTTTCATTCAGCGGTTTTGTGAGCCGCCAATACACCTACCTACCTACATATGTATATCCATTGAACCATTTATTTACATATGTTCATACATGCATATGTAAATTTAACGCAATTTTCGCTGTGTTAAGTGGCGCGACACATGAGCAGCGATGAGCGTGCAAGCCGCGCTCAAACCGTCGGAGGCGTTAGAGGCGGATGTTAGGCGTATGCGACCGCCTGCCGCATCAAATAAGTACTACGCAAATGATAAATCGTTTCAAAAGCATTTAAGGCAACTTTTTTCTGTGCAAATGCGCTAGTAAATGAATTCAACGAAAAATGTTAGTGGCAAAGTGATTTCAGCAATTTTGATAATATATATACACACACACGTACTTTATTTTATCTTATCTTAATTTTACTGATTTAGCCTTTGTTGGTGTTAATTAGTCAATTATACTTTACTTAAATTTTTTATATTTTTATATATAGACTAGCCGACCGCTCCGGCTATGCACGGGTTTAAACAAACATTTCAAATATTATAAATTGACATACATACATATGTATATACTTACCGTTTCTTGCGTGGGTTCAATTAAAAAAGTAAAATGAAGAAAATTCGAGCATGAAATTATATTTTATTTGTAATGAGCTAAATCTTGACTACGACCTCTAGTCTTTAGTGTCCGATGTCTTTCTCTCAAATTAGGAATCGAGCTTGTATATTTCTAATATTTAGACGATTTTCAGTTTCAGATTAAGATTATCCATCACGGAGTCTTTTTGATACCCTCACCTGGGAAATATTTCCAAAAAGTTTCGATTCTAGCAATAAATATAGATATATGATGCACTTTCTGGAGAAGGGACGTTTTCTGTCCAATTTCCACTTCCGTCATTTTGACGTCCGCTTTATATCGAACATCTGTTTCCGGTAAAATATTTCCGGTTCCGACACATCATTCCCATATCTGGTTCCAGTTGGCTCATTCCGTTTCCGGATACCCCACTTTCAGTTCCAGTGACCAATTTTCAGCCACCCCATTTCGGGTTACGGCAATATCGTTATCCATATCCGTTTCCGGATGCCTCTTGTCCGGTTCCGGACACCATGTCCGGTTCCGGACACCATGTCCGGTTACCCAATTCCAGTTTCCATCCTTCATATCCCGTTACCCCAAATCCGGTTCCGTTAACATCATTTCCGGTTCCGGCAACATAGTTATCCATGTCCGGTTCCGGATGTCCCACACAACCCTGATCACGTGAGGTCCTTTCAAAGTCACGTGATATTTTTGTTTACAGGTCATTGACCCCGCCCAGATCCCGTGATGTCGATTCAAGGTCACGTGATATTTTTGTTTACATTTTTCAATGCGGTCAATGACCCCACCCTAATCACGTGAGGTCATTTCAAGGTCACATGATATTTATACTCTCGCAACAAATGTTGCTAAAGAGAGTATTATAGTTTTGTTCACATAACGGTTGTTTGTAACACCCAAAACTAAACGAGTTAGATATAGGGTTATATATACCAAAGTGATCAGGGTGAAGAGTGGAGTTCAAATCCGAATGTCTGTCTGTCCGTCCGTCCGTCCGTCCGTCCGTCCGTCTGTGCAAGCTGTAACTTGAGTAAAAATTAAGATATCTTGATGAAACTTGGCACACTTATTTCTTGGCACCATAGGAAGGTTGCTTTCGAAAATGAGCAAAATCGGACCACTGCCACGCCCACAAAATGGCGAAAACCGAAAACACATAAAGCGCCATAACTAAGCCATAAATAAAGCTATGGAAATAAAATTTGGTATGAAGGATCGCACTATGAAGGGGCATATTTGAATGTAATTTTTTTTGGGAAGTGGGCGTGGCCCCGCCCTCTACTAAGTTTTTTGTACATATCTCGCAAACCAATAGGGCTATATAAACCAAACTTTCTGCAGTCGTTTTTTTTAGCCACTTCCTAATACGGTCCAAAAATGAAAGAAATCGGATCATAACCACGACCACCTCCCATACAAAAGTTAGGTTGAAAATTACTAAAAGTGGTTAACTCACTAACAAAAGACGTCAGAAACACTAAATTTGACATAAGAAATGGCAGATGGAAGTTGCACTCAGATTTTTTTACAAAATGGAAAATGGGCGTGGCGTCGCCCACTTATGGGTCAAAAACCATATCTCAGGAACTACTCGACCGATTTCAATGAAACTTGGTTTGTAATAGTTTCCTTACATCCCAATGATATGTTGTGAAAATAGGTCAAATCGCTTCACAACCGCGCCTACTTCCTATATACCAGAACTTTGAAGACAATCTGAATCGTTTACTTTACAATATATAAAGTAAGCACTAGTGAAGATATCGGTGCAGAACTTTGCACAAATACTATGTTAATAGTGTGACAGCCCCATTCTAAAAATCGCCGAAATCGAACCATCGAACCGAGGACCTCGGTGCTTCTAACTTAATATTATGGTTTCCAACTTTCAATGGACTTTATACAATATATATGACGAATATGTGGGTCAAATTGTGTATTATATAATATAAATAAAGTTAAATAAATAAATTGCGAGAGTATAAAATGTTCGGTTACACCCGAACTTAGCCCTTCCTTACTTGTTTTGTTTACAGGTCATTGACCCCGCCCAAATCACGTGATGTCACATTAAGGTCACGTGATATTTTTGTTTACATTTTTTGGTGAGGTCAATGACCCCAGTCTGATCACGTGAGGTATATTCAAGGTCACGTGATATTTTTGTTTATATTTTTCAGTGCGGATGTCAATTCAAGGTCACGTGATGTCCTCCATTTTTGGACTGTATAAGGAAATGCCTGAAGAAAACGGCTCCTAAAAGTTTCGTTGACGTAGCTTTAGTAGTTTAAAAGATATGTACAAAAAACTTAGTAGGGGACGGGGTCACGTCCACTTTCCTAAAAAAATTACATCCAAATATACCCCTTCCTAGAACAATTCTTTGTACCAAACTTTACTTGCATAGCTTAATTTATGGCTTAGTTATAGCTCCTTATAGGAGCTCCTTATAGGAGCTAAGGCAGTAGTCCGATTTCGCCCATCTTCGAACATAATCTTCTTATGGTGCCAAGAAACACGTGTACCAAGTTTCATTAAGATATTTCAAGTTTTACTCAAGCTACAGCTTGCACGGACGGGCAGACAGACATCGATTCTCCATCACAGAGTCTTTTTGATACCCTCACCTGGGAAATATTTCCAAAAAGTTAAGATTCTAGCAATAAATATAGCCTATGCTACTCGAATGGTGAAAGAATTTTGGGAATCGGCACAGTAGCTTTTGAGTTTATTTATTACAAACATACATACAAATCTTTCCTCTTTATAATTATATTATATATACATAGACATACTAGGGCTCTTAAAATTATTCGATTAACCTGAAAACCGATTATTCGAATATCCGGTTTGTAACCGTTCGTATGAATATTAACCGGTTAGCACTATTCGGTTAGTCGCAATGTTCCGACTATTCGAATAGTCGTTCTACTGCGGTTATTCGAATAGTTATACTGTCACTATTCGAATAAATGAAAATTGTTTGCAGTCTAAAAGCCTTTGATTTTCCAGATATATGTCCGTATTTTCCAGATATATACGATGTGCGGTATAAATCGGTTGAGAAGTGTTCGGGCAGAAGGGCACGAGCAAAACCGACCACTGACCGACCCAAAAAAACCGGTTCTACACAGAAAACCGACTACCCACTCGTCGAAGTTTTGCCCCAAAATGCCCCAAAGCCCCACCCACCGACCGCCCACACTGCCACGAGTGTGTCCCAAAAAAAAACCGGTTCCAAAAAGTAACCGGTTACTGCAGTACTAGGCATATACCGCAAAAAACCGAAAAAATTCGGCAGCAAGTGGGGTATAGGGGTATAGAAAGCGAACTCAAGAAACATACCACGCAGTGTTGTATCAGTCATATTTTAATTTTGCATGTAAAACAACAACAGTTTTGGTATGACAGTCATAAAAAATAGCGAGTTTTTTGTTAGTTTTAATGTTTCACTTTTTTCAATAAAAATAAGAAAATTAATGAACTTGCACTATTCGAATAGTCGACAACGAACGGTTAGCCGAATAGTCAAAAATGAGCGATTAATCGAATAGTCGATGGCTGACGACTATCCGAATAGTGCAAACCGAATATTATTATTCGAATAATGCCCTATTCGGTTAATTCGGTTAGTCGATTAGTCGAATACCAAGAGCTCTAATACATACATATGTACATATATGCAGCTTTTATAGAACAAAAATTTAAAGCGAAATAATACAATAAACAAATACATAAACATTTTAATTTAATAAAATATGAAAGTAATTTTATTGAATATTTTTACTTTTGAGTGTTTGAAATAAAACTGGTAAGGGAGGGCTAAGTCCGGGTGTAACCGGACATTATGTACTCTCGCAAGTTATTTATTTTTTGTTATCAAAATAACACACAATTCAATCCATATATTCGACTGTAAGTCCACTAAAATCACGAGAATCGCTAAACCGATTTCAACTATTTTTGCCACCAAGCTACACTATATTCCAGAATATACGTTCATTTAATTTTGCTAAGATATCTCGCATATTAACTGATATATATGGTATAAAGTCCACCGGAAGTTGGAAAATCCGTATACTAGGTATATGGGGCTACAGGAAGTATTGCCCCGATTTTGTCCAATTTTGGCACAGTAACACTCTAGTAGAAAAAAACAGGTCTTCTTTGAATTTCTTTCGAATATCTGTGGGATTTAAGTATGTATATTTTGTTTAAAAAATAGATTACAAGCGTTGAAGTGGTCATGTTCGATATATGGGGGACTGAAATGTTATACCACGAAATTTAAAGTTTCTGGTGTATTTCCTTACTAAATTAAAGCATTTTCAGTAGTTTTCAACATAACCTCTCGTAATCCAACTTTCAAGAGAGCTCAATGCCATTAAACTCGCGCTTACAAAAATCCGATATTAGAAATATTACTGCCTAATTAGTAAACAATTCTATTTATAACATGTATAAGCATTTTAATTAATACGCGTTTTTGTCATTTTAAGCCGAAAATACAAAAACAAATTTCTTCTGAAATGCTACTAATTGACTTCAAAAGAATGCTGGTTTAAAGTCAACAGATGGCTTTACCATTGCACATTCCTCGAATTTATTTTTACCAAAGTCTTAACCGACTCTTCTCACTCCTTGTAGCGATTTTTTCTGTGTCGTGCATTTATACAAACATACTTATTCCCTTTAATGCTTAATACCATACAACTATTCCAGATGTCAAGAGAAACTAATGGTTTCAATGGAATTCGCATTAAATTGAAGTGCGTCGTTTAATGAGAATTAAGTGACTAACATTTCAACAGCAATCTTAGTCCATATCCAACTATTTTTTATTAATAGCACCTAACGACATGTTAGTACAGACTTCCAAGTAAAAAGACAATGCGAATGAATGACCGCTCTACCCTAAATAAGTTGTCTTCAAAAGCGACTTCTCTACACTTTAAATACTACGCCACTTTTTCAGTTATGGGAACGGAATATATATTTATAAACTTAAATTTATAGCGAACGCTGAAAAAGCGAAAAGGAACTTAACCATTAACTTACAAGAGCCATAGGCTCAACCCACACCAGATTAGTCAAAAACGTCTTTGACTAATAATACACAAAAACGTATTTTGCTCTAGTCCAAACCAAGTGAGCATGCGTTTTTGTCTCGTATTGTTCGGTGTGAGTTGTCACATATGAAGCTATGGGCAGTTGTCGTATCACAGGAGAAAAGACGTCTTGACTAAGCCAGTGTGGGTTGAGCCATACGAAACCACAGTTTTACATTCGCAGCTTGGCCAACTACCTTGAAAACTGAAATCAAATTTAATATTCCCACTTCTTGTATTTCAGCCGACAATAAAGACTTCGAAAACAATAAAATAATAAATCCCCACAAAACTGACAATAAGGCACCGGTCAATGACGTCAACTGTCAGTATGCAAGAAAAACGTGTAAAAAATCTCCATAATAAAATGAAATATGAATGAAATGTTTCTCATATCTATGTACATTATGTACACACCATTCAATTGTCGATAAAAGTTTATACTTCCAACACAACCAAGCATAAGAAGATAGGAGCGTGCAGCAGAAACTAATTATGACCCAGAAAATGAAGGACAATGAACACAAGCTGAAAACAATTCCATACATATGTATCATACACATTCGCAGAATATTTGCCACAGAGCGTTTGTGAGGCGAATGGCATACGGTCAATTTGTGGAATTTTGTCATGTGATTGTAAATACATACATAACACATGAGAAACACATATAGACATATGTACATCGATGTATTTGTATGACTTGTAAATTGTGCTGTTGATTGTCATAAGGCCGGTTGAAACATTCATTTGTGATTTCTTCTCGCACGAACGAACAGTCGAAGCATTGGGAGATGCGCCTACTGCACACACACGCACATTTCATTTGCTATGCTGCGAACGTGCGGTCTTCGATGGATAATGTCAATGGGTGTGTGACAATACAAACAACAAATATGGCATGCATGCATTTGCCTTGTGTTTGGAATATTTCATATCATGCTCAATGCAGAGAGTTGGATGCGCTTGTTTGTGTGTGTGTGCGTGTGCATGTGAGACCAAGAAATTTCATTTACACCGGGCCATTCGTATGGTTGTGGCAACCACAGCTCAGTGTTTCCAATTTCCAATTCAATGTTAATATGTTGCATTTCAGTTGCAGGAACTTATCAGTTAAACATTTTCCTGAATACGTTGGTTGACCTGATTGAAGCACTTATAAAGAGCGTTAATTGAAGTAAACTGAGTATGAAGTTAAATCATTTAGTGTTTGCTTTCACTATTACTTACGCAAAAGTATTGCAAGCACATTTGTATGTGTATTTGTATTATTTTCAGGTAATTTTCTTCTTCTTCTTGACTGGCGTAGATTTGGTTTTTGTTTGTCGAGAGAGGACTTTACTTTTCAATTGCCTACTTAGTCCATAGTAGCACCTGTTGGCAAGAGTGATTCTGCATGGATTTCCCGGCTGACTTTGTTATTGCTGTTAATGCTGGTTCCCAGGTAGACGCAATTATCTACAACTTCAAAGTTATGACTGTCAACAGTGACGTGGGAGCCAAGACGCGAATGCGCTGACTGTTTGTTTGACGACAGGAGATATTTCGTCTTCTCCTCATTCACCACCAGACACATACGCTTCGCTTACTTATCCAGTCTGGAAAAAGCAGAACTAACGGCGCGGGTGTTGTTTCCAATGATATCGATATCATCGGCGTACTCCAGTAGCTGTACACTCTTATAGTACAATTGTACCTTCTCTATTTAGCCTTGCAGCTCGTATTATTTTCTTCAGCATCAGGTTAAAGAAATCACACGAGAGTGAGTCACCTTGTCTGAAACCTCGCTGGTATCGAACGGCTCGGAGAGGTCCTTCCCGATCCTGACGGAGCTTTTGGTGTTGCTCAACGTCAGCTTACACAGCCGTATTAGTTTTGCGGGGATACCAAATTCAGACATCGCGGCATAAAGGCAGCTCCTTTTCGTGCTGTCGAAAGCAGCTTTAAACTCGACAAAGAGATGGTGTGTGTCGATCCAATTTTCACGGGTCTTCTCCAAAATTTGGCGCATGGTGAATATCTGGTCTGTTGTTGATTTTCCAGGTCTAAAGCCACACTGATAAGGTCCAATCAGTTTGTTGACGGTGGGCTTTAGTCTTTCACACAATACGCTCGACAGAACCTTATACGCGATGTTGAGGAGGCTTATCCCATGTATTAAAATGTCTCCAATTATATATCATTTAACCAAAAATCATCGGCTTCAAATAAGCTGATAGTCATTTAAAAACAAATATATTATCGCTTGCTACTAAAGTCTGCTAAATCAGCTAAGCATCAGTTACACGTATCCGCATGCCCGCAGTATCGCACATGTACATCGTTGCGTATGAGTGACATGCCAGCCATTCGAAATGACCCAAATGGTCTGACCGCTGACTCTGTGAGAGCATTGGACAATTGAGCGCTTTATGTGGCACATGAAAAATTTGAGGCAGTCAATGATATACCACTGGTCCCAGCGGCAACGCAAGCAACTGCAGAGATACCGTTGCCATTGCACACTGACAACAGGTATCTGGGCAAGTGGAATTTATGTTGCATCAGACAAAGGCCTTAATTGCATTCTTATTTATTGCTGCTGTGTGCGTAGCGAGCACAAGAATTCACAAACGCATAGACTCTACGCTGCAGTGCTGCTGTCCGGCAATATTTTGGCGGCAATTCGCAGAATTTTTATGAGTATATGAGTGAGTGAGTGTGTGTGTATGTATGACTGCGCATAGCGCACTGGCTGGCGCATATTTGCAATTGTAATTGCATGCTGGAAGTTATTGAAAATGTAAATTTGCTTTTGTGCTATTTCTCCTTGAAATTCCAACCATTTTTATTTTCGTTTCCTCTTGTAATTCGCTGCGCAAAGGTCACACAATGCAGCAGTGGCAAGCTCAGAGTTGACTATTGTTTGCTTGATCTTATCTTTATGACTTCTAACTTGAATGACAATGTATGGTTAAAACATGACTTGACTTGCCACGAGCGGTGTAAATGTTAAACGAGGGTCTCAGTGAAAAATATTATTTCAAACGGAAATTAACTATACGAGGCCTCTTTAAAGCATTTATTATTCAAAAATTTTACTCCAACATTGCTTTTGTACATAGTTAAAGTTGAAATATATAAAGTATAAGATTAACTCAGTTTTATATCTTGCTATTCTTCGTCGATTTTCGTGCGCCAAAATACGTCATCACTTTTATTTCGCATTTTATATACACATTTACATAGAGGGAATGCCACTTGGCGTGCATAGACAATTCAGTCAAAAAGGTAATTTATCATTTTGTTTTAGTTTGCCTCACCTTTAGGCGCAATTTGCCGCAATCCATTGTGAAAAACAAATTTACTAACAAACGGTAAGTGACGTGAACGATGCGGTTAAGCGCTTGAATACAGTAACGAGTGAAAAAATGTAGTTTTTGGCACAAACTAGTCTTATATAAATTAAATAATTTGGTATTATCAATGGGAAACTATCGGTTTTTCTTCAAATTAAATTTGAATGGGAATACTTTGTCTAAAGGCCGCTAGAATACACGATATAATTATACATTACAAGATAATTATATATTCTCTCTCAAAAAATGGTTTTGCTTCATCCTTTTCTATTATTTTCATGCACCTTACTTTCCAGCTTTTTTTTTTTAATATTACGTTGAACTTTATTAATATGCACACCCATAAATATTTCACCATTACTCATAAGCCCCCATGCGTTTTTGCATTTTACTTTATTTTCACTTTAAATACTTCGACATGTGGCAATATTCGTCGGCACGGCGTTGAAAATAACCTCATCCATTTGTATGACTTCTTGGCTTTCACGTGCATTGGAAGCGGGTTTTCATGCAACTTTTCATGCCACTGAGCTCAACCAGCTTTTCAAAGAAGCACCCACAACGTTGCAATGTTATGCCTTTGCCGTTGTTGTTGCCGATGTCGTAAAAGTAAAAGTTATTATATAAGCTGTTGTGTGTTTGTATAAGTCTAAAAGCTCGCAAGGAGACAAGTCATTAGCTCTAGATTTTTTGCATGCGACTCCAGCAGTGTTCTTTTATTCCGCAAATAGTACCGTTTAATAGTTTATGAGTAGGTTTGTAGTTCGTACTTTTGCGTTGGCACTTCTACTTATTAACCTTTAACTACTGAGGTGAAATATTTGGGCGTAGTTACTGAGGTGGGGGTAAATTTTACCCCTTTATAATCTATAAATAATTTTTGTCAACGAAATTTTTTTTTTAATTTATTTGTTTTTAATTGTAATAATAAAACACATTTTTAAATGAATAAAATAATAACTTTAAAGAAATCGAACTTCTAGTTTAACAAAACAAGGACTTGATTTCATAGCCACTTTTCTTAAAACTAAAAAACAAACTACGAGGTGTAAAATTTACCACCACCTCAGTAGTTAAAGGTTAACCTCTCACATCGCTTTATGAATGGTTGAATAATTGCACTACATTATTTTTGCAATTCATTTGAGTGAAACGTCTGCTAACATGATTGCATGTAATAATTTGAATAAATTTGCTCGAGCAATTTGGCTTAAAATATACTTACACACCTGCATAGTTGGTATATTTGCTCGTTAATTTGTACATTTAAGTAAATATGTATGTCTGAATTTACATATTGTTATTGCACATAAATTGGAAAAGTTTGCTATTTTCCTATATGAAAAGTGTCTTAACATCTAAGTTTTTAAATATTTCGTGTCATATAGGCAAATCATGCATGACTAAACCATTTGAGAAGTGTTTTGTGTGGCTTCGGGAGCGTCACGACATTTGGTACCAGCTGAAATTAGTTGCAACTAATGATTTGCATATACTAACTAAAGGTTAAATGCGTCAAATCAAACATAAAAACTTGTTTAAAGAATTGTGGAATTAAGAAAATGTACATATATAACTCGTATTCCAAACACAAGCCGTTTTCGAGTCGCCATTTCGCTGCTTTGAGCCGGTAAAAAATTAGGTGAGTACACTGATACCTTATTAAAGCAGTTTATTTACAGATTTTAGACCAGTTTTACCTATGTGGACAGTTAAAATGACAAATTATTGTCAAAAACAAGAAAAATCGTTAACTTCGGCTGTACCGAAGCTAATATATCCTTCACAGGTGCATTTCTTTTAGTAACTACATATGTGTTTAAGCAAATCTAAAGACGTAAGAAAATGTAAGTAAAAAAAAGAAAACATTTTACTAATTATTTTTAGCCGGGTTGTTTGCTAGAAACATTAAGGTTATATAGTTAACCGATCTGAACAATTCCTTCGGAGATTATATTATTACCTTAGCAGTAATCCATGTCAAATTTCGTGAAGATACCACGTCAAATGCGAAAATTTTCCATACAAGCCATTGATTCCGATCGTTCAGTTTGTATGGCAGCTATATGCTATTGGGAACCGATCTGAACAATTTTTTCGGAGATTAAAGTATTTCTATGAACAAGAACTCACACCAAATTTCGTGAAGATATGTAATAAAATGCGGAAGTTTTCCATACAAGCCCTTGATTCCTATCGTTCAGTTTGTATGTATATGTAAAATTTCAAAACGATATCTTAAAAACTGAAGGACTAGTTCGTATATATACAGACAGACGGACAGACAGACGGACATGGCAAATCAACTATATATATCTTTATAGGGCCTCCGACACTTCCTTCTAGGTGTTACAAACTTCGTGACAAACTTAATATACCCTGTTCAGTGTATAATTAAACTTAAAAATATATTTGTTAGAGTCGATTTACTGGAGAGTATGCAGATGGCTCTTTAAATTCATATAACCGCTTTTTTCTCAGCAAGTTTTGTTCTACAGATTTTAGACCAGTTTAACCAATTTCAATTACGCAAATGACTAATTATTTTCAAAAATTAAAATAAAAATATATATTTTTAGTGCCGAATGGAGACTATGCAGATATCTCTTTAAAATCTTACCGCTTTCTTCGCTGCACTTTTTGTTTTACAGACTTTAGTCCAGTTTTACCAATGTGGATTTCACAAATAACAAATTATTGTCAACAAATATTTTTTTATTGTTCTTATAAACGACTTCAATAAAAAATACTTATATTGATAGAAATCATGTGGTATGTAGTCCATTGCACGCAACCTTGAATTTTGTTTTATATATTTTCGAATTGTTTGCTAAGTCCAAAATGATATACAGAAGGTAATATAAAAATCCTGCATACAATTGAAAATAATTTATTTAATGAGACTAGAATGTCAATAACAAAAAAATACACAACAATAATCATTCAACTATTGTCATGAAAACACAATTGAAAACTCATTCCATTGTCTCTTGCTTTTGTGAAACTAATTACAACTACAAACTATCACACTCATCATTAGATAACCCCAACCAAACCACTATCACTCGCTTCACTTAATGCTAATTAGGAACGTTGCAAATTAATTTGTGGTCAACTAACATACATCTAACCTTGAATCGCCGCAACAATTGACCGCAATTGTCGCGTTCTCGCAATCTGAGACAAAGCTGCGCCAAGGTATGCACTTCATCAGGTGTGTGTATGTAGGTGTACATATTTACATATGTATATGTAACACGTATTTGTATGTATGTATGTATATATGTGCGAGTATATGCCATCATTGAACCATTAATCAAGCCTATGCATGAAAGAATGTCTTGCAATTTGAAAATTGGGCCTCTTGGCTAGAATTTATTCGAGTCAGCCGAAATCATTTTTAAAACATAACAGCAAACCCTTATCTTTATAATAGAGCTAAATTCTTGGTCACAAATATATGTATATAACCTTCAAATAAAAACTTAGAATTAGCTTAGAGAACATGCAGAAATTTGCATATGACAAATTAACGAAATTGGCAAGCGTTGTATGTGTAATTGTGTGTAATTATGCGTACAAGCATTTCGAGCGAAACTTTTCAAATGCAAATGCTTTTTGCACCTACCACGTGGCCAGCCAATCAGCTTTGTGCGAGCCAATGTTGAAAGTTCGGTAACATGTAGTACCAACGCACGCAGACGGATTTTACACATTTCGGCATATTCGACAATGAAGCCCAACCACAGATAACACACATGCACCCTCGGCGCTGATGGAAAAGCGCTTTTCATTTTTGTGCTACCTCATTTTATGAAGACTTAGTTTCATTTGCCAGGAAGGACTGTTTTTTTGGTGATCAACGCTTTGTGCACTAAATCCCAACGGTAAAAAGCCATATGCAGTAATCAAATAAAAAAGCATGCCTATGCACAATAGCTGGCACATAAAAACTGGCTAACACACACAGAAGAGTTTCTTACATTGTTAGCAATGGACTCGGAATCAGTTTTCCGGCTACTCAGATGCGCATGTGTGTAATTGTGTTAGTGTCACCGTGTGTATATGATGGCCAACAAAAGCATTTGAGCCAATATGTCAAAAAGGCAAAATTGCAAAATGTCTAACTGTGTTTATAGACCGAAGCGAAGTCTAGAAGTCGGTCGCAAATCTTGGTTATGTGTGGTACATAGTATTTATGTTTAATATAGATAAGTGCAAAGATAAACGCACAAAGCTAACACTGTTAGTGTGTTAGTTAGATCTAGTTGTCGTATTGCCACTTTCCCAATTTCCTCAATTTACTGTTGTACGAAAAGCTCGTACATACATATGTACACACTGTATTAATGGGCACATACTAGTTTTGAGTATTAAGCAACAAACAGGCCATCTACCTTTTCAATAATATGGAGAAATATAATTGAAATTTTAAATTCAATTTAATTACTAAAAATTAAAACAAATATTTTTTTTAATTCATTATGTATTTGAGAATATAAGCAAAAAAAAGCAGGATTGCCAAATGAAAGTGTCGCTTATAATTGCAAACAAGTAAGGAAGGGCTAAGTTCGGTTGTGACCGAACATTTTATACTCTCGCAATTTATTTACATATTTAATTTTATTAATATTACATAATACTCAATTTGACCCACATATTGGTCATATATATGGTATAAAGTCCATTGAAATTTGGAAACTTGAATATTGGGTTAGAAGCACCTTGAAAACTTATGGTCCGATTTCGGCGATTTTTAGAAAGGGGCTGCCACACTAAAATGTCGTATTTACGCAAAGTTCTGTTCCGATATCTTCATACATATTGTGAAGTAAACTAATCAGATCGACTTCAAAGTTCTGGTATATAGGAAGTAGGAGCGGTTGTGAACCGATTTGGTCTATTTTCACAATATATCATTGGGATGCAAGGAAAATATTACAAACCAAATTTCATTGATATTGGTCAAGTAGTTTCGGAGATATGGTTTTTGGCCCATAAGTGGGCGGAGCCACACCCATATAAAATTTTGTATATCAATTTGGAGCCCTTCTGTACCTTCTTTATAATGAAATTTAAGCTTTCTGGTGTTTTCCCTTACTAAATTAAAGCATTTGTAGTAGTTTTCAACATAACCTTTGTATGGGAGGAGGGCGTGGTTATAATACTATCTTAGCCACTTTTGTTGCGAGAGTATTAAAATCGAAATACTGAAGAATTTTTACAAAAAGTGGTAAGGTAATAGTTTCAGGCAATATAGAGGAAGAATTTCCTAAAACCCCATCACCTCAATGCAGTCACATCTGCCAAATTCACATTGCACCAGATTTAACTTGATTTATCTGCTTGTACATATACATATATGTTTGCATGTGTGTACGTGCGCTGTCAAGAGGCACGAAGTGGAAAAATTGTGCGAATTGGTGAAAGCAACATACAAAAACAACAAATTGGCAAAAAACACAAAATAATAAAAACAAGCAGAATATTGGATGGCAGTAAAATGGTTTTGGCAACTTATCAAGGTAATAAAATTCCGTAAATGGTTACAAGATTGATTTGGCAATGTGTTTATTTTGTTTTCAATTTCTCACACTCATACCTACATACAAACAGGATAAGAACGCAAGTGTGTAAGTGTTGACATTGAACGCTGCAGCAGCGGCATTAAATCTTGAACAGGTGTAAACAATTGCGGCCATTAAATGACCACTCCAGCCGCTTGGGCAACAGCTGCTATAAAAACAAAATTACTACATACTCGTAGTGGGAAGAGTATACTTCGCTGTTTTAAGGATGTTTAAAGAAGCGACAGTACATTGCGCACATATATGTATGTATATGTGTGTTGCCAGATGCCGACATACAAATTAAAATAGATTTGTTAGGATAGTGTTTGAACGAGACCTTTCTTCTTTGGACTGACACTGCCACTGATGAAATCCTGGACCAAAACTGTACATATATCGTCAAATTTCTATACAATAGAAATTCTAATACAAAGATGCCGCCGTAAATTATACCACACATTGATAAACAAGAGGATATATTCACCATCGTCGAATAATATTTACGTTACCATATATGTTAAATATCGCAAGGGATGATTATTGAATGTAGGCATTCGATAGAAAATCATGGTTCATATGAATAACAGCTGTTCATATCACCTAGGATTTACATACATATATCCAAATGCTGACGATGACGAGTAGAGTTGAATTCCGGATGCCTATCGGTCCGTTCGCCCCGACCCCTTTTAGGTTTTCGTATATATCTCCCAAACTACTTAAGCCATATAAACTTAACTTACCCAGGTATTCTGGAAATTTTCTAAAAGTGCGTAAACTTATTAACAATTCAGAGACACTAAATTTTACCAAAGAAGGTATGGTAGAAGAAAGCTGCACTAGAATTGCTATACAAAATGGGAAAGAGTGTAGCTAGAATTGCTCAACCAATTTCAGCGAAATTCAAGTACAAAATGGACGAATCGGTTTACAGCAAAGCATACTTCCTATATAACAAAATTTTGAATTGAATCTGATTCGTAGCGACATCTATGGACGTTAGCGTTGAACGATGTTAAGCGACATCTGCAGGTTAGACAATGAAGTTGAAGCATACCGAGTTGCATTTTAATACGTAATCAAATGGTGCTTAGACAGATGTTATATAAAAAAAAATGTTATTGAAATATCCTTTGTCTGACAATTTTTCTAGAGAAACAATGTTGCTTAAATTTACAAAAGTTAATAAAGTTTGCATTCTGTATAATTAAACCCGATATTGGAATTTATTGTAAACAACTCTCTTCTCAATACACCCTTTCCAGTGTAAACTACGTTGTCATGCCAACACCGGAATATGTTTATGCGAATTTACATATTTACAGGCACACACATACAATACACACACACATTAACAAGTTCTTATCACTTTAACAAGAATGCTTTCTCATGCTCAGAGAATGTCAGAAGTCTCTCTGAACTTGATTGCATGAAACCGGCAAAAAAAAAAAACTCGTATAACGATTGGAAACAATGCGATGTATGAGGTACATACATTTGTTCATATAAACGCGTGTGAGTGTGTATTCTAGCTAGAATCCAATTGCCTTCTACAACGTGCTCGCTCACCTTCGCTATTGATTTGTTCGCAAAGTAATTTGTTTACATCCAACAACAAATACAAGTGTTTATTTATTTCACAACCAAAAATTTACACTGTGACGTAAACACTATCTAATCATTATCCACTTCTTTATAATTATTTTTATTTATTTATTCCATTTTTTTTTTTACTTTTTGCACCGGACACATTACAAAAACTTTAAATAAACGAGTATTTAATTAATTTTTTATTCACAACCACTTCACGTCTATTGTTATGGGCAAAAGTGAAAACACTCCACGCTAGAACCTCAGTATATACAGTAGAAAACCTTTTTTTGTTTACATTAATTTTCATCTTTTAACACACCACCGAGGCGTACTTGGGTTGTGTGCTACGCTTTTTTTGCTACAATTGTGGTAATTAGGGTGTTGTGCTAGCATTTAATCTTCACAAAACTTTTAAAGTCCGATGAACAGTACTTAAATAATTATTAAATAAAATAAATTTTTTCATTATTATTGGAATTATTTTAAATTATTTCGGATATTTATTAAATTTTATGGTGGTATTAAGTGTTATTTATTGATAAGTTAGTTATATTTTATGTACAAGTGTATAACGCGATTCAACTAATTTTTAAATATTGTATTAAAATAAATACATCGCTGGGTTGGTGACACTGTATTTGGCGCTTTCAAATTTTAAAAGATTTAATATTACTATTAAACAATTTGAATAATTTTCACTAAATAACCTTGAAAGAGTATGTTTGTCTGGTTCAAGATAGTTCTTGGCAAACTTTTCAAGCATTGGCAATGTCTTCCATAGATAGTCAGCAATCTATTATAGTATGTTTACATATGAAAATAATCTCGTTCTAAGCTCGTTCAATAATCTAATCGTTTACATATAGCCAAATGAGATTATCAATTGTCAAATGTGTTGCATTTGTTGTTGTATTACACATATTTCTCTCGCTGTCGGCCATTGTTGTTTACATTTTCATTTGACATTTCTCCTTTTCTTCGCAAAATTATCGATAAACCTAGGAATAACACCGAAAATCTAGTTGTATAAAACGAGATAATTTTATAATCTCGGATTATCCAGGAAACAATTTTGTATGGGAAATCTCGTTTCTTAATTACAGATTATCGAGTTAAGCTCGTAAATGGAGATAATCTCGTTATATGTAAACATAGTATTAGACATTGTATGGAAATTGATATAATTGAAAATGATTTCCTTCAGAGAAATTCATTTTCATATTTATATGGTTATATGTATAATGAATATTTTAAAATGCACAATTGTTTGCTGTCTTTAACATTATTCGAGAAAGGGTAGATCTCTGAAGACGCCTATACTTTTACAAAATAAAAAGTGTAGGATTCGTCAAACTTAATAACAGTTCTTGAGCTTTTTATAAATTTCATAAATAACTTATATTAGTATTAAATGACGATTTTGATTCTTGTTACCTTGGACCCGATGGTTTGAAATGCCTATGCAATAGGATCATGACATATTTTGTTTTAAAAATGTTTAATAAGGAGGCAACCACGTATCATTTCAAGCTTAAAAACTTTTGTGTACTTCCAAGTTTTGCAATTCAAAGTATTTTAAATATAATTGTTTGTAATAATTTAAGTAAAAACTAGCAAAAATGGATTTTTTGCTAATTTTGTGCCAGTTAAGTTTAAATAAATGTGGGCAAAAATAACGTACCACAGAGAAGTACTTGTATGAGAGCTGTATTTTATTCTCACCACTTATGAAATATCTCATCTACATTTAATAATTTTTTTGCATATAATATGGCACACATTGATGCTAAAATCTTCTATAATTGAAATATAGTATAAATAAATAATTTCGCTTTATATAAGACAGCTATATACATAATATTTGCTATTTTATGACTAAAGTTTTACTAAAATGCAGTACTCAATATATACAGCACTGCGTTTTTCCAAGATGGCGGCTATCTTACCACCGAGAATTCCCCACGAATAAGGTTTTCTACTGTATGTACTGTGACCGGCACCTTTGGTTGGCCGCTCGCTACTAATAAAGTTTAGCGTTGGCGCTAGGTTGGAGCGAACAGATGTTGCTGGTAGGGTAACCAAAAGCTCGTTGAAAATAGATTTTTGTGGTATTAAAATTTTAACAAATTTTATTTGAACTTTGCACATAACTTATTATGGCTTCCAGACACATTTCAACAAAATGGAAAAAAAATGCTTTAGATAATCTATGTGCTTAATTCCCAAATTGCAGCTGGTAAAAGCTTAAAAGTTATGGATACATGGGAAGTGTGAGGGGTATTTTCCCATACTATCATATATATACGTATTATACATAAACATTGCAAAATTTTCTTTACTTTTATTTTTCTCTATTTTAAATGCATTTCTTCAGACATAGTCTTAGCAACTCTGACACTAACCAGTAGCCGGCAAGCTATTAAGCCTTTTCGTTCGTTTCATTTAAATTGCTCGTTCACTTTGTTGTGAAATTTTTTTGTAAAATTTCACAATGCATTGTTCTTTTTCCCCATGTAATTAGCTTAAATTATAGCTCAATTACTGTGAAGCATCACTATTGTTTTTATGTATCATCTTCGAAAATATAATAAGTAACGAATGACCTCTAAAAGGTTAGATTTTAATAAAATCTGGAATACAAATAAATATGAACTGTAAATAATATATTAATCAAATCTGCTTAACAACGGGTTCAGCAATATATTCCGTCATTACTGTACAATTTAAAGGTACTACATACATACATATCCCTGCAAGACAGGTACCGGCGAATTCTCCGGTGAAATGCCAGGGAGCGGTACCCGCAGTTTCAATGAAAGTTTCTATGCCATTCTTAAGGGCGAATTGACAAAAGTACCCGAAACTATTGTGTACGTGTGATCGTTCATCCCTTTCTTGCACATTACATTCATCATTTAGCAATGTATATATACCTCTTGCACAATTTGGGGAATGGTATTGGTACAATCACGGATGAAAGACCCAATGCTGCGAACCAAAACTCCACGTGCACTTTCAGTACTGCGACCCACATAAGCCCAGAAACTATACCCTCTGTTTTCGGTTAGTTCTACCAAAATCCCAAATGAGAATTTAATAACAAAATCATTAATTATATTACATATTTATTGAAAATATCATGCCATTTAGTTGTTTATTATTATATTTACTTTATAGATATATTATCGTACTACACTATATACATATGTATAAAGTAGATGAAAATGAATATTTGAACAATTTTTGCTATCGGACAAAGGCTGGAGGAAGAGTGGAAAATGTCAAATACCCCGTGCGGTCTGGAAGTGTAAGCTGCGCACATTATGTGAGGACTCTTTTGGTTTCTTTCGGAGTTTTTATAAGATCTGTTCTTTCATTAATTTCACTAGTACTAGATTCATCTGGGAGGAGGGTTTCTATAAAATATAAAGTAAAATTTGAATTTTTATAAAGTTTGTAATAAAAGTTGGCAATTACCTTGTTTCAGGAATTCTAAATCTAACACGGCACCGTTCAAGTCTTAACATCCATGCTCTTGCTGTAGTATTTCCATTGAACTAATTTCGGTGAATTTATGTCCTTGTAAAGCGATACAACAACGTTATGATTCCTCAATACAAGGTGAAAATGAATCAAAAAAGTCCTCCTAATTAAACATACAAAAAGTTTTTAAATTTCTATGAGCACAAACATTCACTTAAATTTACCCTTTAATTTCTGTGTTTTAGCTGCTAATGGCACGGCCAAGTGCCGGTAAGCTCAAAGATACTGAAACTGCTTTGCCCTCTAGCTCATTGGCAAAACTCAGTTGACACACGTCGTGATAATAAACGGTTTCAAAAGCACCTAAACCATGTCGTTCCAATTCTCGTGCTTGTGTTGACCAAAAGGTTTAATTGCACGCAAAAAAGTGACATTAAACGGAATATCTGCTGTGTGAATGATTTGTGTTCCATGTAGCAGCGTTTGCGTCCATAGTTTTGGATTTGTTTGCAGCACATATTCGCTTCGAAAGTTCTACGCTGCTACAATAAGTGAACCAATAAGTTTGCGTACCTTTAACGCGCCATATGAGGTTTGAAATATCTGTGTGGAAAATTAATTAGAATTTAAGGCAAGATAATATTATTATATTCAACAATTATTTACGTATTCAATGGTTTCGCCATTGATGTTGACCATTGTTGGCGTAGCTTCTATTGCGTGCTTGCTATTGACAGTGCAATGAAGTATTACTGTATCACCCTCTTCAATTCCATATTTTGGCTTTAGAAAACTTTTATTTTACGTTTTACTTATTTAATTTACTAGTTTAATTAGGCTGCAGATCACTGAATTAAATAAAACACGCAAAATAATACTTCACAAGCAGCCATGATATAGCTCAAAACAAAACTTGTTCAAACACGAAAACTTTGGTTGTTTCTTTCTATCATTCAGGGTGCTGTATGAGAGAAGAGTTGAGTTAAATGTTTATGCACATTTTACCCTTTGTTGTGTATGTGTGTATGTAGTGGTGCTATTAAAATTTCTTCGAATGTGTTGGAGTTTCAGTACCCATGACTTGCTGGGATATAATGAACGAATATATGTGTGTAGTAGGGCTCTTAAAATTATTCGAATAACCTGAAAACCGATTATTCGAATATCCGGGTTGTAACAGTTCGTACGAATATTAACCGGTTAGCACTATTCGTTTAGTCGCAATGTTACAACTATTCGAATAGTCGTTTTACTGCGGTTATTCGAATAGTTAAACTTTCCCTATTCGAATAAATGAAAATTGTTTGCAATCCAAACAGCCTTTGATTTTTTAAAGTTTCCGCATTCCGGATTAGTCAAAAACGTATTTTGCGAACGCACATTGACATATGTACATAGATGCATTTGTATGAAGTGCTGAACACAAAGACGACGACACGACACGACGTAGCGACGGCTGATCACAAATGTCGCTTTGAAGCCATCGTCTTTAACATTTTGAAGACGGCAGCGACATATCAAACAGCAATTTCATTGTTGCCGTACTAACATCTTTCATTTCAATAAAATTTACATATTTAGTTTAAAGTGAAATTATTTACGCAAAAAATGTAAACATTGGTGATTTATTTGTTTTAAATAATCGATTGTTATTATAAATGATATATCAAAGCTATTTTACGTTTCTACTGGCAAAAAAGCGTCATACTTGTGAGAACTTTGAATAGTTTTACATTTCACATGTTAGTGGCAGCTCTACAGCGGCCATTGTCGTCGGCAAAATTAGAAACGTTTCTAATTTGGCGACAACTACAAGCCTGTTGTCGCGTAGTCGTGCTGTTGCCAAAAAATCTGTGCCTATAAGAACGCGTGTATTTTAATATTTGACAGATGTCACTCGTCGCTTGTAATTTCTTCTCGCACGAACGAACAGTCGAAGCGTTGGGAGATGCGCCTACTGCACACACACGCACATTTCATTTCGTCTTCGATGGACAATGTCAACAAATACAACAAACAACAAGTAAGGAAGGGCTAAGTTCGGGTGTAACCGAAAATTTCATACTGTCGCAATTTATTTATTTAACTTTATTAATATAATACACAATTTGACCCACATATTCGTCATATATATTGTATAAAGTCCATTGAAAGTTGGAAACCCTAATATTAGGTCAGAAGCACCGAGGTTCTCATGTTCGATATATGGGGCCTTGAAAACCTATTATCCGATTTTTAGAATGGGGCTGTCACACTATAAACATAGTATTTGTGCAAAGCTCTGCACCGATATCTTCATACTATTATATTACTTTATATATTGTAAAATAAACGATTCAGATCGTCTTCAAAGTTCTGGTATATAGGAAGTAGCCGTGGTTGTGAAGCGATTTGGCATATTTTCACAACATATCATTGGGATGTCAGGAAACTATTACAAACCAAACTATTTCATTGAAATCGGTCGAGTAGTTCCTGAGATATGGTTTTTGACCCATAAGTGGGCGATGCCACGCCCATTTTCCATTTTGTAAAAAAATCTGAGTGCAGCTTTCATCTGCCATTTCTTATGTGAAATTTAGTGTTTCTGGCGTTTTTCGTTAGTGAGTTAACCCACTTTTAGTAGTTTTCAACATAACCTTTGTATGGGAGGTTGGCGTGGTTACAATCCGATTTTCTCCATTTTTGGACTGTATAAGATAGTACCTAAAATAAACGACTCTAGAAAGTTTCCTTGATATAGCTTTAGTAGTTTGCGAGATATGTACAAAAAACTTAGTGGGGGCGGGGCCACGCCCACTTCCCCAAAAAAATTACATCCACATATGCCCCTTCATAGTGGGATCCTTCATACCAAATTTTACTTCCATAGCTTTATTTATAGGTTGGTTGGCATAATGGCACTTTAAGTGTTTTCGGTTTTCGCCATTTTGTGGGCGTGGCAGTGGTCCGATTACGCCCATTTTCGAACTTAACCTTCTTATGGTGCCAAGAAATATGTCTTCCAAGTTTCATCAAAATATCTCAAATTTTACTCAAGTTACAGCTTGCACGGACGGACAGACAGACATCCGGATTTGAACTTTTCTCGTCACCCTGATCATTTTGATATATATAACCCTATATCTCACTCGTTTAGTTTTAGGACTTACAACCAACCGTTATGTGGACAAAACTATAATACTCTCGTAGCAACTTTGTTGCGAGAATATAACAAATATATGCCTGCATTTGTCTTGTATTTGGAATATTTCATATCATGCTCCATGCAGAGAGTTGGATGCGCTTGTTTGTGTGTGTGTGCTTGTGCATGTGAGACCAAGAAATTTCATTTACACCGGGCCATTCGTATGGTTGTGGCAACCACAGCTCAGTGTTTCCAATTTCCAATTTAATGTTAAAATGCTGCATTTGCTGCGTGTCCACATGACCGCAGTAGTGCGCATGTACAACGCTGCGAATGAGCGACATGCCAGCCATACGAAATGACCGAAATGGTCTGACCGCTGACTCTGTGAGAGCATTGGACAATTCTGCGCTTTATGTGGCACATGAAAATTGTGAGGCAGTCAATGATATACCACTGGTCCCAGCGGCAACGCAAGCAACTGAATTCACAAACGCATAGACTCTACACTGCAGTGCTGCTGTCCGGCAATATTTTGGCGGCAATTCGCAGAATATTTATGAGCATATGAGTGAGTGAGTGTGTGTGTGTATGACTGCGCCTAGCGCACAGGATTGCGCATATTTGCAATTGTAATAGCTTGCTGGAAGTTATTGAAAATGTAAATTTGCTTTTGTCCCATTTCTCCTTGAAATTCCGACCATTTTTATTTTCGTTTCCTCTTGTAATTCGCTGCGTAAAGGTCACACAATGCAGCGATTGTGGGCTGTCGGTTGTCGGTTGCAGCGGGAAACTCAGAGTTGACTATTTTTTGCTTGATCTTATCTTTGTGACTTCTAACCTGAATAGCAATGTATGGTTAAAACATGACTTGACTTTCCACGAGCGGTGCAAATGTTAAACGAGGGCCTAAATGAAAAAGTCACATTTTATACGGAATTAACTACAACAGGCCTCTTTAAAGCATTATTTACTCCAACACTGCTTTTGTACATAGTTGCAATATATGATGTATATCTTGCTATTCTTCGACGATTTTCGTGCGCCAAAATACGTCATCACTTTTATTTCGCATTTTATATACACATTTACATAGAGGAAATGCCACTTGGCATGCATAGACAATTCAGTCAAAAAGGTAATTTATCATTTTGTTTTAGTTTGCCTCACCTTTAGGCGCAATTTGCCGCAATCCATTGTGAAAAAACAAATTTACTAACAAACGGTAAGTGACGTGAACGATGCGGTTAAGCGCTTGAATACAGTAACGAGTAGTAAAAATGTAGTTTTTGGTACAAACTAGTCATATAAGTATAAAATAATATGCGATTATCAATAATGAACTATGGGAAATTATCGGATTTTGTGCAAATTAAATATGATAATTATACACTCTCTCTCAAAAAATGGAATTCCATCATCTTCATGCACCTTTCTTTCCAGCTTTTTATACTCTCGCAACAAAAGTTGCTAAAGAGAGTATTATAGTTTTGTCCACATAACGGTTGTTTGTAAGTCCTAAAACTAAACGAGTTAGATATAGGGTTATATATACCAAAGTGATCAGGGTGACGAGTAAAGTTCAAATCCGGATGTCTGTCTGTCCGTCCGTCCGTCTGTCCGTCTGTCCGTCTGTCCGTCTGTCCGTCCGTGCAAGCTGTAACTTGAGTAAAAATTGAGATATCTTAATGAAACTTGGAACACGTGTTCCTTGGCACCATAAGAAGGTTAAGTTCGAAGATGGGCGGAATCGGACCACTGCCACGCCCACAAAATGGCGATAACCAAAAACACATAAAGAGCTATAACTAAGCCATAAATAAAGTTATGAAAATAAAATTTGGAACATAGGATCGCATTAGGGAGGGGCACATTTGAATGTAATTTTTTTGGAAAAGTGGGCGTGACCCCGCCCCCAAATAGGTTTTTTGTATATATCTTGCAAACCAATGAAGGTATATAAACCAAACTTTCTGCAGTAGTTTCTTTTAGCCGTTTCCTTATACAGTCCAAAAATGAAAGAAATCGGATGATAACCACGCCCACCTCCCATACAAAGGTTAGGTTGAAAATTACTAAAAGTGCGTTAACTCACTAACGAGAAACGTCAGAAACACAAAATTTCACAGAAATGATAGCAGAAGGAAGCTGCACTCAGATCTTTTTACAAAATGGAAAATGGGCGTGGCATCGCCCACTTATGGGTCAAAAACCATATCTAAGGAACTACTCGACAGATTTCAATGAAATTCGGTGTATAATATTTTATTGACACCCTGATGACATGTGTGGAAAATGGTTGAAATCGGTTCACAACCACGACTACTTTCTTTATAACTCAATTTTGAATTCTATCTGAATCCTTCACTTTATAATATATATGTACATTAGGAACCAATGATGATAGTGACATAAAACTTTACACAAATACAGTATATGATCTGTGGCATCACTTGTGAAAAAATTGTCGAAAACAGACTATAACTTTTCAAGGCCCCAGATATCGAACATATTGAACTTAGCGCCTAAGGTTAAATTTTAACCCAAAATATGGGTAAATCTCTCAACTAATTTAATGTAATTCAGAAAAAATTGTTTTCTTCCAATAGTGTGTCTCTGTTCCAAAAATTATTAAAATCGGGTCACAACATCTCTTAGCCCCCATATACCTAATTATAGGTTTTTCAAAAATTCGTTGGGCTTTATTACGTATTGGTTAATATGTGATATATCTTAGCAAAATTAAGTGAGCGTATAGTATTGGATATAGTGTACCTTGCTGGTGAAATTGAATGAAATCGGTTCAGGAATTACCTCAGCCCTCATACACTATAAAGGACGATTTTCGTTATTCTATTAAACTTTGTGCCGAATTTATAGGTAAATTTGGGTGTTATCTTATTAAAATTTTTTCAATAAATTGCGAGAGTATAAAATGTTCGGTTACACCCGAACTTAGCCTTTCCTTACTTGTTATTCTTTAGTCTTTAACTTTTAGCCTTTAATCTTTAGTAATTAATTTTTAGTTTTTAGTCTTAAGTTTTTATTCTTTACTCTGTAGTTTTTATACTCTCGCAACAAATGTTGCTAAGGAGAGTATTATAGTTTTGTTCACATAACGGTTGTTTGTAACACCCAAAACTAAACGAGTTAGATATAGGGTTATATATACCAAAGTGATCAGGGTGAAGAGTGGAGTTCAAATCCGAATGTCTGTCTGTCCGTCCGTCCGTCCGTCCGTCTGTGCAAGCTGTAACTTGAGTAAAAATTAAGATATCTTAATGAAACTTGGCACACTTATTTCTTGGCACCATAGGAAGGTTGCTTTCGAGCAACCACTGCCACGCCCACAAAATGGCGAAAACCGAAAACACATAAAGTGCCATAACTAAGCCATAAATAAAGCTATGGAAATAAAATTTGGAATGAAGGATCGCACTATGAAGGGGCATATTTGGATGTAATTTTTTTTGGGAAGTGGGCGTGGCCCCGCCCCCTACTAAGTTTTTTGTAGATATCTCACAAACCAATAGAGCTATATAAACCAAACTTTCTGCAGTCGTTTTTTTTAGCCACTTCCTAATACAGTCCAAAAATGAAAGAAATCGGATCATAACCACGCCCACCTCCCATACAAAAGTTAGGTTGAAAATTACTAAAAGTGAGTTAACTCAGTAACTAAAAACGCCAGAAACACTAAATTTCACATAAGAAATGGCAGATGGAAGCTGCACTCAGATTTTTTTACAAAATGGAAAATGGGCGTGGCGTCGCCCACTTATAGGTCAAAAACCATACCTCAGGAACTACTCGACCGATTTCAATGAAACTTGGTTTGTAATAGTTTCCTTACATCCCAATGATATGTTGTGAAAATCGCAAATCGCTTCACAACCACGCCTACTTCCTATATACCAGAACTTTGAAGACAATCTGAATCGTTTACTTTACATTATATAAAGTAAATACTAGTGAAGATATCGATGCAGAACTTTGCACAAATACTATGTTAATAGTGTGGCAGCCCCATTCTAAAAATCGCCGAAATCGGGCCATAGGTTTTTAAGGCCCCATATATCGAACACGAGGACCTCGGTGCTTCTAACCTAATATTATGGTTTCCAACTTTCAATGGACTTTATACAATATATATGACGAATATGTGGGTCAAATTGTGTATTATATAATATGAATAAAGTTAAATAAATAAATTGCGAGAGTATAAAATGTTCGGTTACACCCGAACTTAGCCTTTCCTTACTTGTTTTAATATTATGTTGAGCTTTCTTAATATGAACTGTAACACCCACCAATATTTCACCATTACCCATAAGCCCCCATGCGTTTTTATACTCTCGCAACAAAAGTTGCTAAAGAGAGTATTATAGTTTTGTCCACATAACGGTTGTTTGTAAGTCCTAAAACTAAACGAGTTAGATATAGGGTTATATATACCAAAGTGATCAGCGTGACGAGTAAAGTTCAAATCCGGATGTCTGTCTGTCCGTCTGTCCGTCCGTGCAAGCTGTAACTTGAGGAAAAATTGAGATATCTTAATGAAACTTGGAACACGTGTTCCTTGGCACCATAAGAAGGTTAAGTTCGAAGATGGGCGGAATCGGACCACTGCCACGCCCACAAAATGGCGATAACCAAAAACACATAAAGAGCTATAACTAAGCCACAAATAAAGTTATGAAAAAAATTTGGAACATAGCATCGCATTAGGGAGGGGCACATTTGGATGTAATTTTTTTGGAAAAGTGGGCGTGACCCCGCCCCCAAATATGTTTTTTGTATATATCTTGCAAACCAATGAAGCTATATAAACCAAACTTTCTGCAGTCGTTTTTTTAGCCGTTTTCTTATACAGTCCAAAAATGAAAGAAATCGGATAATAACCACGCCCACCTCCCATACAAAGGTTAGGTTGAAAATTACTAAAAGTGCGTTAACTCACTAACGAGAAACGTCAGAAACACAAAATTTCACAGAAATGATAGCAAAAGGAAGCTGCACTCAGATCTTTTTACAAAATGGAAAATGGGCGTGGCATCGCCCACTTATGGGTCAAAAACCATATCTCAGGAACTACTCGACCGATTTCAATGAAATTCGGTATATAATATTTTATTGACACCCTGATGACATGTGTGGAAAATGGATGAAATCGGTTCACAACCACGACTACTTTCTTTATAACTCAATTTTGAATTCCATCTGAATCCTTCACTTTATAATATATACATTAGGAACCAATGATGATAGCGAAATAAAACTTTACACAAATACAGTATATGATCTGTGGCATCACTTGTGAGAAAATTGTCGAAAACGGACTATAACTTTTCAAGGCCCCAGATATCGAACATGTTGAACTCAGCGCCTAAGGTTAAATTTTAACCGAAAATATGGGTAAATCTCTCAACTAATTTAATGTAATTCAGAGGAAATTGTTTTCTTCCAATAGTGTGTCTCTGTTCCAAAAATTATTAAAATCGGGTCACAACATCTCCTAGCTCCCATATACCTAATTATAGGTTTTTCAAAAATTCGTTGGGCTTTATTACGCATATATGTATTGGTTAATATGTGAGATAACTTAGCAAAATTAAGTGAGCGTATAGTATTGGATATAGTGTACCTTGCTGGTGAAATTGAATGAAATCGGTTTAGGAATTACCTCAGCCCTCATATCTATATATGACGATTTTCGTTATTCTATTAAACTTTATGCCGAATTTATGGGTAAATTTTTGCGTTATCTTAATAAAATTTCTTCAATAAATTGCGAGAGTATAAAATGTTCGGTTATACCCGAACTTAGCCTTTCCTTACTTGTTGCATTTTACTTTATTCCACTTTAAATACTTCGACGTGTGGCAATATTCGTCGGCACGCTGCTAAAAATAACCTCATCCATTTGTATGACTTCTTGGCTTTCACGTGCATTGGAAGTGGGTTTTCATGCGACTTTTCATGCCACAGCGCTCAACCAGCTTTTCAAACAAACACCCACAACGTTGCAATGTTACGCCTTTGCCATTGTTGTTGCCGATGTCGTAAAAAGAGAAGTTATTGTATTATATACGCTGTTGGGTGTTTGTATAAGTCTAAAAACTCGCAAGGAGACAAGTCATTAGCTCTCGATTTTTGGCATTCGACTCCAGCAGTGTTCTTTTATTCCGCAAATAGTACCGTTTAATAGTTTATGAGTAGGTTTGTAGTTGTACTTTTGCGTTGGCACTTCTACTTATTAACCTCTCACATCGCTTTATGAATGGTTGAATAATTGCATTACATTATTTTTGAAATTCTTTTGAGTGAAACGTCTGCTAACATGATTGCATGTAATAATTTGAATAAATTTGCTCGAAATATACAAAAATATACCTATTGCTCGTTAATTTGTATATTTAAGTAAATATGTCTGAATTTACATATTGTTATTTCACATAAATTGGAAAAGTTTGCTATTTTCCCATATGAAAAGTGTGTTAACATATAAGTTTTTAAATATTTCGTGTCATATAGCCAAGTCATACATGACTAAATCATTTGAGAAGTGTGTTTGTATGGCTTCGGGAGCGTCACGACATTTGGTACCAGCTGAAATTCTTCTTCTTCTTTTTCTTGACTGGCGTAGACACCGCTTACGCAGTTATAGCCGAGTCCAAAACAGCGCGCCACGTATCCCTCCTTCTGGCAGTTTGGCGCCAATTGGTTATACCAAGCGAAGCCAGGTCCCTCTCCACCTGGTCCTTCCATCGGAGTGGAGGTCTCCCTCTTCCTCGGCTTCCACCAGCGGGTACTGCATCGAATACTTTCAGAGCTGGAGCACTTTCATCCATTCGAACCTAGCCAGCGCACAGTGTGAGATTTAGTCAATCTAGCATATCAAAATTAATTACTCGAATTAAGTACTCGAAGCACTTTCAGCAAACTCTTTTTCTCGCCTTCCGCGTTGAGGTATTTGTTTTGAAGCTGATGGTGCGTGATCAAGAGCAAAATCAACAGCAAAAAAATTTGAACTTAGCCAAATAGCATTGTCATGCATAAATCTTGCTTTATCACGGTGAGATTCGCTCCATCGCGATTGAAATTGGAAGCAAAGCTTTTTTATACGATCTTTAATTTTGGTATCGTCAACATCTGGTCCAAAAATTGATATAACGTGCTTTTCGACCGCTTCTGTTTTTTCACTTTTCACCTTGCTCAACCAAATCCAAAATAGTTCCTCTCGCGATATTTCACTCATACTAAAAAAATGCAAAAAATGGGCAGGATTTTATTTTTTAAATTTGTTTTGGACATTAACAAAGATTCTGCTGGCATTCCCATCACGGAACTCCGTGGGACTTAGAAGTTCTAGTCTATCAAATATTTGAAAACTTTAAAATTTGTCTTACCTTTCATGTGGTTATAAAACAATTTTTTCAAAATACTTGAGTGCAAAAATAAATATTGTATAAAACAAAAATTTTAAGTTTAAGTAATAGCCTTCAATACAAAAAATATTTTAGGCCAAAAAAACCACTCACAACTTCGACCTGATCACTCAAACTTTAGTGATCAATGCAAGCTTGCAAATCAATTGTAGCATGCTATGCAATTGCACGAGTTTGATAGCTGTTATCACGCCAATAACATTTTTTTATTTTCTTTTGTGTTTGTTTTCGTAACAATTGGGGTCTCTTCTCACGTAAAAAAAAATATGAGCGAGTTACGAAAACATTTTTTTTTTTGAATTTCGAGATGCTAGATTGACTAAATCTCACACTGTGCAGCGTAGCCGCTGTTTTTTTATTCGCTGGACTATGTATATGTCGTCGAATAACACATACATCTCATCGTTCTTCGTCTGCGGTATTCGCCCTTGCCAATGTTTAAGGGACCATAAATCTTCCGCAAAACATTTCTCTCGAAAACTCCTAGTGCCGTCTCATCGGATGTTGACATCGTCCACGCTTCTGCACCGTAAAGTAGGACGGGAATGATGAGGGACTTGCAGAGTTTGGTTTTTGTTCGTCGAGAGAGGACTTTACTTTTCAATTGCCTACTTAGTCCATAGTAGCACCTGTTGGCAAGATTGATTCTGCGTTGGATTTCCAGGCTGACATTGTTATTGCTGGTTCCCAGGTAGACGAAATTATCTACAACTTCAAAGTTATGACTATCAACAGTGACGTGGGAGCCAAGACGCGAATGCGCTGACTGTTTGTTTGATGACAGGAGATATTTCGTCTTGTCCTCGTTCACCACCAGACCCATACGCTTCGCTTCCTTATCCAGTCTAGAAAAAGCAGAACTAACGGCGCGGCCCAGCTGATATTAGTTGCAACTAATGATTTGCATTGCCTCAAGATTAAATACAGTGGCTCAAACGCATAATCGGACAGTGGTTTTTTATACGAAAGTTTATTTTAATTTAAAGAAAAAAGCCAGAAAAAAGAACAACAATGATTCAATTTTTATGGTGAGTATTCTCCAATCTCTCATTTTTCATACCACAAAAAAAACAACAAGAATAAATTCATTTTTACAAAACAAATTTAACAAAAGCAAAATAACTCAGAATTCTTAAGCACAAACAAATAATCGGACACTAAACAATATTGTCATAATAATGCAAAAGAAGCAACCAAAAAAGTGCCGTTACGTTGACAACAGTTATCATATTTAACGTGAAGAACATTGTGAGATTTTTTGTTGAAGTATGCACGTGATGGCTCCTGTAGGTAAACACTTAGGATTAGAAATACGCCAACTTATTATAAAATTAAATTTTGAGGGAAAATCGGTACGCGAAATTGCTGAAATAGTCGGGAAAGGAAAATCTACGGTGCACGATATAATTAAAAGGTATAGGGACGAATTTAGATTGGAATATAAGTCACGGCAAGGTCAAGGGAAAAAGATATCAGCAAGAGAAGAGCGCAAAATATTAATAGAAGTTAAGAAAAATCCTTTTAAACCCGTTAAAGAGTTGAAAATAGGGTTGGAGGAAAGATCTGGAGTTACAGTATGTGATGAGACGGTACGTAATGTTCTTCGTAAAAACGATTTCCATGGTAGAATCGCTCGGAATAAGCCGTTCATTAGCAACAAGAACAAGAAGCTAAGAATCGCTTTTGCTAAAGACTATTTACTTAAATCGCCTGAGTTCTGGAACACGGTAAGTTATAGAAAACAGTTAAAAATTACAAAAACAAAATTATATTGTACAATTTATAGGTTATTTATACAGATGAGAGTAAATTTAATTTACACGGATCTGACGGCAAGTCTTATGTTTGGCGAAAGCCAAATCAAGAATTTGCTATTAAAAATACTAAGGGCACAGTTAAACATGGAGGAGGTTCAGTCATGGTTTGGGGCTGTATGTCAAGTGCTGGTGTAGGCAATTTGTGTTTCGTGGATGGAAAAATGGACAGATTTGGATACCTCAACATTTTGAAAGAAAATTTGAAGCAGAGTGCGGAGAAGCTTGGTATTTTGGAAAACTTTGCATTTTACCAAGATAATGATCCGAAGCACAAATCGAACGTTGCACAGATGTGGTTGATCCACCACTGCCCCAAACTGCTCCAAACACCTGCCCAAAGTCCAGACCTAAATGTCATTGAACATCTTTGGGAGGAACTGGCCAGAAGAGTGTACAAAAGCAAATTCAAAACTCTAGATGAGTTAAAAGAAGGACTTTTAGAGGCTTGGTATTCAATTGAGCCAGAAGTTTGTAAAAATTTGGTCAATTCTATGCCCAGAAGACTGCAAGCTGTAATTGACTCTAAAGGATACCCCACAAAATATTAAACTTCATATTGAGCACTTTTTTGGTTGCTTCTTTTGCACTATTATGACAATATTGTTTAGTGTCCGATTATTTGTTTGTGCTTAAGAATTCTGAGTTATTTTGGTTTTGTTAAATTTGTTTTGTAAAAATGAATTTATTCTTGTTGTTTTTTTGTTGTATGAAAAATGAGAGATTGGAGACTACTCACCATAAAAATTGAATCATTGTTGTTCTTTTTTCTGGCTTTTTTCTTTAAATTAAAATAAACTTTCGTATAAAAAACCACTGTCCGATTATGCGTTTGAGCCACTGTATGTATATAAATAGTCAAATTAAGCATAAAAATTCTAAAAAGAATTACGAAATTAAGAAAACATACAAACTTGTATTCCAAGCACAAGCCGTCTTCGATTCGCTGCTTTGTACTTTGAGCGCTGCTCGCTTGTACCTTATTAAAGCAGTTTGTTTACAGATTTTAGACCTGTTTTACCAATGCGGACAGCTCAAATGACAAATTGTTGTCACCAAGTAAGGAAAGGCTAAGTTCGGGCGCAACCGAACATTTTATACTCTCGCAATTATTTTATTATTATTAAGATAACACACAATTTGACCCATATATTCTGCATAAAGTCCAATTGTGTAAATTTTATTCCGCGATCTTCCTGGGTTCCTAATGGATATATTATAAAGTGAACGAAACAGATGAAATTCAAAATTGTGTTATATGGGAAGTAGGCGTGCTTGTGAACCGATTTGGCCGGTATTATCAGGGAGTCAAGAAAATATTATATACCGAATTTCATTGAAATCGGCCGAGAAGTTCCTGAAGTATGGTTTTTGACTCATAAGTGGGCGATGCCACGCCCATTTTACATTTTGTAAAAAATCTGAGTGCAGCTTCCTTCTGGTATTTTTTTCAGTAAAATTTAGTGTTTCTGATGTTGTTAGTGAGTTAACGCACTTTTAGTAATTTTCAACGTAAACTTTGTATGGGATGTGGGCGTGATTATTATCCGATTTCAACTCTTTTCATGGTGTATGGTGAGGTACGTATGAGAACCGACTGCAGAAAGTCACGGTCCCAAGGAACATGTGTACCAAGTTTCGTCAAGATATCTAAATTTTTACTCAAGTTATCCGCTGCATGGACGGACAGACATACATCCGGATTTGAACTTTACTCGACACCCTGATCACTTTGGTATGTATAACCTTATATCTAACTCGTTTAGTTTTGTGACTTACAAACAACCGTTATGTGAGCAAAACTATAATACTCTCTTAGCAACTTTTGTTGCGAGAGTTTAAAAATATATTTTTAGTGTCAATTTTTTTACTGGTATGCAGCAGGCACGTAGCCAGGGGGGGGCTTCAGAAACTCTTATACACAACTGTTGCTGTTGTTCTACAACAAACATACAAATTTGTTCAGCGTACTTGGCAGCGAAAACGTGTAGTAGTATTTGTGCAGCGCAAACGTAAAATGTAGTAGTATTGAGGCTTGCTGTTTTAGATCATTGGCATACATATGTATACAAAAATGCAACAACAAAATCTGGAGTGTCATACTATGCAATTCGGCGTAATACTACAAAATACCGTTATTTTGAGCATATACATGTTATGTGTAGGTATCTCACTTGTTTGGCTGGTTCATTATTGAAAGTTTTATGCAAGTGTAAAGAAGTGTCGAAAAGTAAGATTAAAAAATAAATAAAAACTAAACCAAAAAGATGAAGCGATCAAAACATCAAAAAACTATTTCATCTCTTTTTAAAAAACCAAAGCAAAGTGGTCAGTGCTAAAATTTAACTCTAAATCTACTTCCTAAAAACCCAGTTAAATTTGGCAATGCATATTAAGAGTGATTATGGTTGATTTCAGGAGAAATTATTGATTATGTCAATCTAACATAATCCAAGTCATTGAATTTAAACAAACTACCAGTATGTTATTTATGTATGTAAATAACAAATAACAATAAGAAATAATAATAAATGTATGTGCATAAATTCGTAAGAAAAGTGTTGACAAATTTAACTAGTTTTTGTAGTAAATCAAATTACGCTGTTTAAGTTCATACATGTGTTTGTTGTGATTATGGTTTATGTTTTTCTTCTATGTTGTTTTTTGTCTATTTGTTTAAATATTTATAGATGTTGTTTTGGAAAATCCAAGCAGTACAAATGTGTGTAGTTCAAGTTCTTTAGTTGATGTCACTGAGAAAGGTAAAAAAGAATGCAAACAAAATAATAAATTAAAGATTTTAAAATTTTTTTGTAGGCCCCATGTATCGAACATGAGGACCTCGATGCTTCTAACCTAATATTAGGGTTTCCAACTTTCAATGGACTTTATACAATATATATGATGAATATGTGGGTCAAATTGTGTATTATATAATATAAATAAAGTTAAATAAATAAATTGCGAGAGTATAAAATGTTCGGTTACACCCGAACTTAGCCTTTCCTTACTTGTTTCTATTAAATTGGGTGGGTCGTAAGAATTTTAATTGAAACGAAACAATTTTTGAATCTGAATTTATTTATCTTTATTTAAATAGCAAAAATGCGAATTCTGAAATGTTGGCGAATAAATTTATTTTGTCCTCTGGGTGGTTAGAGGGTTAATTGTTAAAATGTTTTTTCTTTGTTTGTGTCTTATATGTACACAAAATTTGATTTTGGGTCGCAAAAATTTTAAAGTTCCGATGAACGAAAAATTTCCTAATGGGTCGCTTGAATTTTTTCCTACCGGGTTTTTTGGCTGCAGTGCAGTTTATTGTGCGTGCACTAGAAATCTGCTCTGAGCAGAGCGGGTGATGCAAATAAGTATATACGTGTATGTATGTATATTTTTTGAGAGGAGAGCTCTCGGAAAATATGTTAGTAAATATGTATATGCGTGTACGTATTATACAAAGCGCAAAGCGGAATATGGTAAAAACGAATTGGCAAATATTTTGTATTTACGAGTTAAATGCAATATTTGCTTTTTTACACTTCTATTCCGTTTCGCACTTGTAAATTATATTTAAAATAAAATTATTTAAATAAATTAGGGTCACTTTACTTACAATATTTTTTTTTTGTTGAGTTGGGTTGGCAAGGGTTTGACCTGTTTTTGTTGTTGCGGTAGGAATTGCAGGCGGATTATTCCAACGATGCTATTTTTGTTGGTGGGTCGATGAAAATCCAAATCCTGAGTGTCCAAATGGTGGTTAATTGGGTGGGTTCTTAGTATATCGGGCACTAATCCGGCTCGAATGGACCAAAATGTCGAGGTACTCGACGTTGAGTTGTCGGTGTACCAAATAAAATAAGATAATTAGTTTTGATATAATTTAAGTTTTGTGTATTTGGGTGAGTGGGGTATAAATACATACAATTTGTTTAGGTATACGAAATGTACAATTTGTTAGTGGTATTTACACAAAAGAGTGATCCGCGGTAATCTCACTTGTTTGGCGCCTTTTTGTCCGTCCGTGTATACTTTCCTCCTTCTTGGGTTGTTATCTTACTGTTGTATTCTTATAAGAATGATTCTAACTTGATATGTTGGTGCGCTTGGTGTTTCTGCATTGTCCTCTAATTCGTCTTTCGACCAGTTTAGAGGACAATGCAGGGGTGTGTTCATTTGGTATGAACAATTGAGGTAAACAACTCAATCCATATGTAAATATGAAGTTGTTTAGTGATTTAATTAATATTCAAAACTAAATAAATTATTATTATAAGATATATGTTGATAGAACAAATAAGTTATTCGCGTTTTCTCAAAGCGAATCTGCAATTAGCAATATAGCTTTTTTCCTTTAAGGGGGTATACCGGTGTGTCATTTTCAAAAAAATCGATTTTTTATTTTTTGCTTATTCGAAATTTTATAATTTCAAAAATATCCTGTGAAAGGTAAGGTCGTATCATGAATAGTTTTTGAATGGCAGCGTTCTAAAGAGCAATCGCTCACATGTATAAGCCGCTATAGTCGAAACTTTAAACGCGTTTTTCTCGAAACGACTTTTCACAAAATTACTGACAACATAACTCAACGAGATATTAACCGATCAACCTCAAATTTAAACTGAATGTTCTTGAATATATTTACTATACAATGACCTACGATCTTTTTGATTTGTTGAAAATTGTCAATTTGGCATTTAAAAAACGACCATTTTTTACCTAAAAAATCGAAATTTTTTTCAGGTCATTGTATAGGGAATATATTCAGCTTTAATAACCTTTTTAAATTTTTGTATTTCAGTTACTCAATCGGCCGGAATCATGTCAGCAGTTGGGGAACTTTTTCTTAATTAATTAAATAATTTTCATGAGTTTACACTGGGTTACCCCTTAAGGACAAATATGAGCATTAAGGCCAATATTCGAAAATAGTGGGGCTAGTAAAAAGAATCCGTTATTTTCAAAGAGATGACTTTTGTCATTTATATCACACATTGTGAAAGGCGGCAAATAGTGAGAGTGACTCAATAGAAACTTCGGAAGCTTGTTTGGGAGGTTCTTTTCCATGCACCTTATTATAGTCCACGCCAGCACCAAGGAATTATTACGTGACCCTGTCTATGGCAAACTTTTAAAAATAAATTAACCTAGTTGCGAATGCTTCTATAATACTGACTTTATGACATTATCTTCAAAATCTCAACAACTTTAAACAAAACTGTACATATTTGACATAAATCGAATGTTTCTAGCAGTGCTAAATAAAACCTTTCATTAATGCAAAATTGTTGAATTTTTTTATACTAGTCTTAAATTATCACCATGATGAATTGTTAGTTTAGTCAGTATAAGTTTAGTTTAGTATAATCCGAAAGAAGTAGAAAGAATCGGCTAAGAATCGGCCAAATATGGCCGATGCTTAATTTTGTGGCCGATACTGGCCGATTCCGATACCAAGGCCGATTAATCGGTCGGTCCCTAAATTAAATTGGTTGATAATATGCTTTTTTCCTACAAGATTTTTAAACTTTCGCAACAAAAGTTGCTAAGAGAGTATTATAGTTTTGTTCACATAACGGTTGTTTGTAAGTCCTAAAACTAAACGAGTTAGATATTAGGTTATATATACCAAAGCGATCAGGGTGACGAGTAAAGTTCAAATCCGATGTCTGTCTGTCCGTCCGTCTGTCCGCCCGTGCAAGCTGTAACTTGAGTAAAAATTGAGATATCGAACCACTGCCACGCCCACAAAATGGCGATAACCGAAAACACATAACGAGCTATAACTAAGCCATACATTAAGCTATGAACTTGAAATTTGGTACAAACGATTGTTCTAGGAAGGGGCATATTTGGATGTAACTCTTTTGGGAAAATGGGCTTGGCCCCGCCCCATACAAAGTCTTTTGTTCATATCGCTACTACTAAAGCTATATCAACGAAACTTTCAGGAGTCGTTTTTCTCAGGTATTTCCTTATATAGTCCAAAAATGCAGAAAATCGGATTATAACTACGCCCACCTCCCATACAAAGGTTATGTTGAAAACTACTAAAAATGCTTTAATTCTGTAAGAAAACCAACAGAAGCCTTAAATTTCATTATAAAGAAGGCACAGAAGAGCTGCATTCAAAATTGTAAACAAAATTTTAAATGGGCGTGGTTCCGCCCACTTATGGGTCAAAAACCATATCTCCGAAACTACTCGACCAATTTCAATGAAATTCGGTTTGTAATATTTCCCTTGCATCCCAATTATATGTTGTGAAAATAGGCCAAATCGGTTCACAACCACGCCTACTTCCCATATACCAGAACTTTGAAGCCAATCTGAATCGTTTACTTTACAATATATAAAGGAAGCACCAGTGCAGATATCGGAATAGAACTTTGCACAAATACTGCATTTATAGTGTGGCATCGCTCTTCTAAAAATCGCCAAAATCGGACCATAAGTATTCAAGGCCTCATACATCGAATATGAGGACCTTAGAGCTTCGAATAAATTTTTTAACGAAAATATAGGTGAATCTCTCAGATATTTTGAATAAATTCAGAGGGAATATTTTTCTTCTAATATAATGTCTCCGTGCCTAAAATACGTGAAATCGGGTCATAACTTCACCTAACTCCCATATACTTAATATTAGGATTTTCAAACTTTCAATGGACTTTATACCATATATATGCCGAATATGTGGGTCAAATTGTTTGTTATCTTAATAAAATTAAATAAATAAATTGCGAGAGTATAAAATATTCGGTTACACTCGAACTTAGCCCTTCCTTACTTGTTTTATATGATATTATTCTTATAGGTTGAATGTGGGGGTTGGATGGAAACTATAACGACAAATCATGTTCAGCTTGTTTATCGCTTTCTTAAATTTTTGTACAAAGCCTTTTTGAAAATTTTGACGCTCCAACTATGACCATGAGAAGTATTTTTGCGCATCATTGCCATTTAATGGCAATTACTGTTCTATGTGACCTATAGGACTTAGAAGTCCGATGGGGAAAATTTTTTACTATATATTCAAAATATTTTTCTAGATTTTTGGTGAAAATTTCATAGCGATATCATAACGGGAAGTATTTATGACCGCGTCTTCATACAAGCCGAACCACTGTGCACTGTTAGTGTGTTAGTTAGATCTAGTTGTCGTATTGCCACTTTCCCAATTTCCTCAATTTATTGTTGTGCGAAAAGCTCGTACATACAAATATACACACTGTATTAATGGGCGCATAATAGTTTCCAGTATTAAGGTTTTTACAATAGCAACAAACAGGCCATCTACTTTTTCAATAATATGAAGACATACATATAAATGAAATGAAATTTTCAATAAAATTTTATGATTATAAATAAAACAAGTAAGGAAGGGCTAAGTTCGGGTGCAACCGAACATTTTATACTCTCGCAATTTATTTATTTAACTTTATTAATATTATATAATACACAATTTGACCCACATATTCGTCATATATATTGTATAAAGTCCACTGAAAGTTGGAAACCATAATATTAGGTTAGAAGCACCGAGGTCCTCGTGTTTGTTATATGGGACCTTAAAAACCTATGGTCCGATTTCGGTGATTTTTAGAATCGGCATTTGTGCAAAGTTCTGCACCGATATCTTCTCTAGTGCTTACTTTATACTATTATATATTGTAATGTAAACGATTCAGGTCGTCTTTAAAGTTCTGGTATATAGGAAGTAGACGTGGTTGTGAATCGATTTGGCCTATTTTCACAACATATCATTGGGATGTAAGGAAACTATTACAAACCAAGTTTCATTGAAATCGGTCGAGTAGTTCCTGAGATATGGTTTTTGACCCATAAGTGGGCGACACCACGCCCATTTTCCATTTTGTAAAAAAATCTGAGTGCAGCTTCCATCTGCCATTTCTTATGTGGATTTTAGTGTTTCTGACGTTTTTCTTTGGTGAGTTAACCCACTTTTAGTAATTTTCAACCTAACCTTTGTATGGGGGTAGGCGTGGTTATTATCCGATTTCTCTCATTTTTAGACTGTATTAAGAAGTGCCTAAAAAAACGACTCCAGAATTTTGGATAGCTCTATTGGTTTGCGAGATATGTACAAAAAACTTATTTCGGGGCGGGGCCACACCCACTTCCCCAAAAAAATTACATCCAAATATGCCCCTTCATAGTGCGATCCTTCATACCAAATTTTATTTCCATAGCTTTATTTATGGCTTAGTTAGGGCACTTTATGTGTTTTCGGTTTTCGCCATTTTGTGGGCGTGGCAGTGGTCCGATTTTGCTCATTTTCGAAAGCAACCTTCCTATGGTGCCAAGAAATAAGTGTGCCAAGTTTCATCAAGATATCTTAATTTTTACTCAAGTTACAGCTTGCACAGACGGACGGACGGACAGACAGACATTCAGATTTGAACTCCACTCTTCACCCTGATCACTTTGATATATACATATAACCCTAACCCCTATACGTTTAAATACAAAAATTAACAAATAAGGAAAGACTAAGTTCGGGTGCAACCGAACATTTTATACTCTCGCAATTGATTGAAGAAATTTTATTAAGACAACACACAATTTGACCAATATATTCGGCATAAAGTTTAATAGAACAACGAGGATCGCCATAAATATAATAGTATATGAGGGTTGAAATAATTCTTGAACCGATTTCATTCATTTTCACCAGCAAGGCACACTATATCCAAGACTATACGCTCACTTAATAGGATATGTTATGACCGGAAGTTTTATTCCTCTATCTTCATTGGTTCCTTATGTATACATTATAAAGTGAAGGAATTAGGTGGAATTCAAAATGGAGTTATAAGGAAAGTAGTCGTGGATGTGAACCGATTTCGCCCATTTTTTATCCGTGTTATCAGGGTGTCAAGAAAATATTATATACCGAATTTCATTGAAATCTGTCGAGTAGTTCTTGAGATATGGTTTTTGACCCATAAGTGGGCGACGCCACGCACATTTTCCATTTTGTAAAAAAATCTGAGTGCAACTTCATTCTGCTATTTCTTCTGTAAAATTTAGTGTTTCTGACGTTTTTCGTTAGTGAGTTAACCCATTTTTAGTAATTTTCAAGCTAACCTTTGTATGGGAGGTGGGCGTGGTTATTATCCGATTTCAACTATTTTCAAGGGGTGTGGTGGGGTACGTAAGAGAACCGACTGCAGAAAGTAGCTTTATTGGTTTGCGAGTTATATATAAATAACCGATTTGTGGGCGGGGCCACGCCCACTTTCCCAAAAAAAACTACACTCAAATATCCCCCTTCCTAGTGCGATCCCTTATTCCAAATTTTACTTTTATAACTTTATTTATGGCTTAGTTATGACACTGTATAGGTTTTCGGTTTCCGCCATTTTGTGGGTGTGGCAGTGGACCGATTTTGCCCATTTTCGAAAGCAACCTCCTCAGGGTGCCAAGGAACATGTGTTCCAAGTTTCATTAAGATATCTTAATTTTTACTCAAGTTATCGCTTGCACGGACAGACGGACGGACAGACATCCGGATTTCAAATCCACTCGTCATCCTGATCATTTATGTATGTATATATAACCCCATATCTAACTCTTATATGTCTTGGTGACACAAACAACCGTTATGTGAACAAAACTATTATACTCTGTGCAACAGGTTGCGAGAGTATAAAAATACTATATACTCGTAGTGGGATGAGTATACTTTGATGCTTTAAAGATATTAAAAGACGCGACAGTACATTGCTACACATATGCATATGTATGTCATGTAGCCAGACGCCATACAAATAAGAATAGAATTAAATTAAAATAGCTTCAAATTAAAATAGATTTGTAAGGATAGTGTTTGAATGAGACCTTTCTTCTTTGGAATGACACTGCCACTGATGAAATCCTGAACCAAAACTGTATATCGTCAAATTTCTATATAATAGAAATTCTAATACAAAGATGCCGCCGAAAATTAAACCTTCTTCTTCTTTTTAGCTGCCGTAGACACCGCTTACGCGGTTATAGCCGAGTCCACAACAGCGCGCCACGTATCCCTCCTTCTGGCAGTTTGGCGCCAATTGGTTATACCAAGCGAAGCCAGGTCCCTATCCACCTGGACCTTCCATCGGAGTGGAGGCCTCCCTCTTCCTCGGCTTCCACCAGCGGGTACTGCATCGAATACTTTCAGAGCTGGAGCACTTTCATCCATTCGAACAACATGACCTAGCCAGCGTAGCCGCTGTCTTTTTATTCGCTGAACTATGTCTATGTCGTCGAATAACACATACAGCTCATCGTTCCATCGTCTGTGGTATTCGCCGTTGCCAATGTTTAAGGGACCATAAATCTTCCGCAAAACCTTTCTCTCGAAAACTCCTAGTGCCGTCTCATCGGATGTTGACATCGTCCACGCTTCTGCACCGTAAAGTAGGACGGGAATGACTAGACTTTTAGAGTTTGGTTTTTGTTCGTCGAGAGAGGACTTTACTTTTCAATTGCCTACTCAGTCCATAGCAGCACCTATTGGCCAAAGTAAATCTGCGTTGGTTTTCCAGGCTGACATTGTTATTGCTGTTAATGCTGGTTCCCAGGTAGACGAAATTATCTACAACTTCAAAGTTATGAATGTCAACAGTGACGTGGGATCCAAGACGCGAATGCGCTGACTGTTTGTTTGACGACAGGAGAAATTTCGTCTTGTCCTCGTTCACCACCAGACCCATACGCTTTGCTTCCCTATCCAGTCTGGAAAAAGCAGAACTAACGGCGCGGGTGTTATTTCCGATGATATCGATATCATCGGCGTACGCCAGTAGCTGTACACTCTTATAGAAGATTGTACCTTCTCTATTTTGCTCTGCAGCTCGTATTATTTTCTCAAGCATCAGGTTAAAGAAATCACACGAGAGTGAGTCGCCTTGTCTGAAACCTCGTCTGGTATCGAACGGCTCGGAGAGGTCCTTCCCGATCCTGACGGAGCTTTTGGTGTTGCTCAACGTCAGCTTACACAGCCGTATTAGTTTTGCGGGGATACCAAATTCAGACATCGCGGCATAAAGGCATCTCCTTTTCGTGCTGTCGAAAGCAGCTTTAAAGTCGACAAAGAGATGGTGTGTGTCGATCCTATTTTCACGGGTCTTCTCCAAAATTTGGCGCATGGTGAATATCTGGTCTGTTGTTGATTTTCCAGGTCTAAAGCCACACTGATAAGGTCCAATGAGTTTGTTGACGGTGGGCTTTAGTATTTCACACAATACGCTCGACAGAACCTTATACGCGATGTTGAGGAGGTTTATCCCACGGTAATTGGCGCAAATTGTGGGGTCTCCCTTTTTGTGTATAGGGCAGAGTACACTGAGATTCCAATCGTCAGGCATGCTTTCTTCCGACCATATTCTGCAAAGAAGCTGATGCAAGCACCTTATCAGCTCTTCGCCGCCGTATTTGAATAGCTCGGCCGGTAATCCGTCGGCACCCGCCGCCTTATTGTTCTTTAGGCGGGTAATTGCTATTCGAATTTCTTCACGGTCGGGCAATGGAACATCTGCTCCATCGTCGTCGATTGGGGAATCGGGTTCGCCATCTCCTGTTGTTGTACTTTCACTGCCATTCAGCAGGTTGGAGAAGTGTTCCCTCCACAAACTCAGTATACTCTGGTCATCAATAACTAGATCACCTCTGGGGGTCCTACAGGAGTGTGCTCCGGTCTTGAAACCTTCAGTTAGTCGCCGGATCTTTTCGTAAAATTTTCGCGCATTACCCCTGTCGGCCAGCTTGTCTAGCTCTTCATACTCACTCATTTCGGCCTCTTTCTTTTTTTGTCTGCAAATGCGTCCCGTTTCCCTCTTCAGCTCTCGGTATATTTCCCATCCCACGGTCGATCGCAACATTGCGAGGTAGGCAGTCTGTTTTCTCTCCACTGCGAGACGACAATCCTCATCATACCAGCTGTTTTTCTTTACTTTTCCGAAAGCCAATGGTTTCGGTTGCAGCTGTTCGTAAGGGGTTTGATATGCCATCCCACAGTTCCCTTATATCGAGATGCTGATGAGATGCTCTCAGAGAGCAGGAGTGCAAGTCGAGTAGAAAATCGTTCGGCTGTCGGTTGTGATTGCAGCTTCTCGATGTCGAACCTTACTTGTGTTTGTTGACGTGTGCGCTTTTCTGCACAGAGGCGGGTGCGTATCTTAGCTGCTACAAGATAGTGGTCCGAGTCGATGTTGGGACCACGAAGCGTACGCACATCAAAAACACTGGAGACATGTCGTCCATCTATCACAACATGATCGATCTGGTTGCGAGTGATTCGATCCGGGGACAGCCAAATAGCTTGATGGATTTTCTTATGCTGGAATCTAGTACTACAGACGACCATATTTCGGACCCCGGCGAAGTCGATCAGCCTCAGACCGTTTGGTGATGTTTCGTCATGGAGGCTAAATTTTCCGACTGTTGTGCCAAAGACACCTTCTTTACCCACCCTAGCGTTGAAATCGCCAAGCACGATTTTGACATCGTGGCGGGGGCAGCGCTCATAGGTACGTTCTAGGCGCTCATAGAAGGTATCTTTGATCACTTCGTCCTTCTCTTCCGTCGGGGCGTGGGCGCAAATCAGCGATATGTTGAAGAACCTCGCTTTGATGCGGATTGTGGCTAGACGTTCATCCACCGGAGTGAATGCCAGAACTCGACGACGGAGTTTCTCTCCCACCACGAATCCCACACCGAATTTGCGCTCCTTTATATGGCCGCTGTAGTAGATGTCACTAGGACCCACCTTCTTCCGTCCTTGTCCCGTCCATCGCATTTCTTAGATTGCGGTGATGTCAGCCTTTACTCTTACGAGGACATCAACCAGCTGGGCAGAGGCACCTTCCCAGTTAAGGGTCCGGACATTTCAGGTGCATGCCCTTAATTCGTAGTCCTTTAAACGTTTGCAGTGGTCGACATCAAAATTGGGGTTTCTCATCCGAGGCTGTTGCTTCCTTTTCATGGGGGGGTGTTTTTATGTGGTGGGTCCCAAACCCTACGCACAACCGCATAAGCGGGTTTCGCCTTCTCACTTTAGCTCGCCTTCAAACGGATGTCTGTTGGCTACCCAGAGGATACTTGGTCTAAGACCGGAAGTCGTGAGCTGCTTGAGCCACATGTAAAAGAATCGTTCCTGGCCACTCCCAAGTGAATAACAGTCAGAAACTTTCCTCACTTACGTGAACTTCTACATATGACTCCATCCAGCCGCATATTAAACCACTCAATGAGAAACAAGAGGATATATTCACCATCGAGGGAGGGAGCAAGGAATGATTGTTGAAGGTTGACATTCAATAGAAAATCATGCTTCATATGAATAACGGCTAAAACCAAAAGCGATAGATATGGAGATATATCAAAATGGTGATGACGGGACGAGTTGAGATATCTATCGGTCCGTATATAGAGTTTCATATATATCTCCCAAACTACTAAAGTTATGTAAACTAAACTTACAGAATATATTTACCTTTAGTATCCCATTATGTTCACCGTACAAAAATGGGTAAAATTAGATATTAACAACGCCCACCCCACTTACAGAGGATTTATGGAAATTTTCTTAAAGGGTATTAACTCACTCGCGAGGAACGTCAGAAACACTAAATTTCACAAAAGAAGATATGGTAGGATATGGTAGAGGAAAAATGACTAAAATCTGTATAAAAAAGGGCCGCTTACTTTAGGGTAAAAAAAAACAAAAACTCAAACAATTTCAACGAAATTAAAGTACATACATAATATTTTCTTAAACACCCTTTAGCACAGTACATACAGTAGAAAACCTTATTCGTGGGGAATTCTCGGTGGTAAGATAGCCGCCATCTTGGAAAAACACAGCGCTGTATATATTGAGTACTTCATTTTAGTAAAACCTTAGTCATAAAATAGCAAATATTATATATATTACTGTCTTATATAAAGCGAAATTATTTATTTATGCTATATTTCACTTATAGAAGATTTTAACATCAATGTGTGCCATATTATATGCAAAAAATTTATTTAATGTAGATGAGATATATTATAAGTGGTGGGAATAAAATTCAGCTCTCATACAAGTACTTCTCTGTAATAAGTGGTAAGTTCCCTACAAGACGGAGCTAACTCATACACCACTACATATCCAAATTATTTCAGCTTTTACCAATACATACACATTGCTAACATTTTGTAGTCAAGTGGCAATATCGGTAGTTAGAGTAGCAAAATTAATTAACCCTAATTTTTGTATGTGTAAGAGAGAGATACAATGAACCGTTCAAAAATCGCCGCCATGGCCGCTGTTCATTTCAAAACAAGAATGATAGAAGACAAGATTACGACAGGCGTTTACAGTTAGTTATTTTGAGTTTTGAGTTCCTGTTGAGTGACAAGTTTCACGACCACGAACACGCGAGCAAAACAAAATTGCACGGTGGTACAAAACAATAAAACCAAAACAAAGAGCTGAAGTCAAGGCTTGTGCTTAATTATTATTTAAAATTTTAAGAGAAAAATGTATTAATTTGAAAAAGAAATCCGCAATGGCGGAATTAAACAACAATAGTACAAAAAAGTCGTTTATAAAGATTTTTTTCTCACTTTTCCAACCAACAAAAAAGTTGGCAAAATGGCGAACTTTTTGTAACAAAACATATAATTTTAATTATAAATATGCATGATTATATTGGATCATTTTTTAAATGAAGATGTTAAGAATTACGTTCATTGTGATATTTTATCTGCACATTATTCAATTTGGTTCACTATGTTTCACATTTCCGTTTTCCATTTGACAATTCTTCTGTTGCCTATTCCCATTCGCTGGTCGTGAACGCTCAGCCTGTCGTAATCTTGTCTTCTATCATTCTTGTTTCAAAATAATATTTTTATACTCTCGCAACAACAAAGTTGCTAGAGAGTATTATAGTTTTGTTCACATAACGGTTGTTTGTAACACCCAAAACTAAACGAGTTAGATATAGGGTTATATATACCAAAGTGATCAGGGTGACGAGTAGGTTTGAAATCCGGATGTCTGTCCGTCCGTCCGTCTGTCCGTCTGTCCGTCTGTGCAAGCTGTAACTTGAGTAAAAATTAACATATCTTAATGAAACTTGGCACACTTATTTCTTGGCACCATAGGAGGGTTGCTTTCGAAAATGAGCAAAATCGGACCACTGCCACGCCCACAAAATGGCGAAAACCGAAAACACATAAAGTGCCATAACTAAGCCATAAATAAAGTTATGAAAATGAAATTTGGAACATAGGATCCCATTAGGGAGGGGCACATTTGGATGTAATTTTGTTGGGGAGGTGGGCGTGGCCCCGCCCCCTACTAAGTTTTTTGTACATGTCTCGCAAACCAATAGAGCTATATAAACCAAACTTTCTGGAGTCGTTTTTTTAGCCACTTCCTAATACAGTTCAAAAATGAAAGAAATCGGATCATAACCACGCCCACCTCCCATACAAAAGTTAGGTTGAAAATTACAAAAAGTGGGTTAACTCACTAACGAAAAACGTCAGAAACACTAAATTTCACATAAGAAATGGCAGATGAAAGCTGCACTTAGATTTTTTTACAAAATGGAAAATGGGCGTGGCGTCGCCCACTTATGGGTCAAAAACCATATCTCAGGAACTACTCGACCGATTTCAATGAAACTTGGTTTGTAATAGTTTCCTTACATTCCAATGATATGTTATGAAAATAGGCCAAATCGCTTCACAACCACGCCTACTTCCTATATACCAGAACTTTGAAGACGATCTGAATCGTTTACTTTACAATATATAAAGTAAGTACTAGTGAAGATATCGGTGCAGAACTTTGCACAAATACTATGTTAATAGTGTGGCAGCCCCATTCTAAAAATCGCCGAAATCGGACCATAGGTTTTTAAGGCCCCATATATCGAACACGAGGACCTCGGTGCTTCTAACCTAATATTATGGTTTCCAACTTTCAATGGACTTTATACAATATATAAGACGAATATGTGGGTCAAATTGTGTATTATATAATATTAAATAAATAAATTGCGAGAGTATAAAATGTTCGGTTACACCCGAACTTAGCCCTTCCTTACTTGTTTTAACTAAATATAGCCTATGTCACTCAGGGCTAGTATAGCTTTCCAACGGTGAAAGAATTTTTCAAATCGGTTCAGTAGTTTCTGAGCCTATTCGAGACAAACAAACAAAAAACAAACATTTCCTCTTTATAATATTAGTATAGACTACACACAAGAGCTCTTGGTATTCGACTAATCGACTAACCGAATTAACCGAATAGAGAATTATGCGAATAATAATATTCGGTTTGCACTATTCGGATTGTCGTCAGTCATCGGCTATTCGATTAACCGCTCATTTTCGACTATTGGGTTAACCGTTCATTGTCGATTATTCGAATAGTGCAAGTTCATTAATTAATAATAAAAGTAGTGTGAGTTGTAATCATGCTGCGTAACATAAATCAACCTCGAGTAATCAATATCGTCGCCGAAGCCAAGATTGGACCAACTTAATTTAATGTATACCTTAGCCACAAAAACGTGTGGCCGGGTCGGCTAGTCTATACTAATATTATAAAGAGGAAATGTTTGTTTTTTGTTTGTTTGTGTCGAATAGGCTCCGAAACTACTGAACCGATTTGAAAAATTCTTTCACCGTTGGAAAGCTATACTATCCCTGAGTGACATAGACTATATTTAGTTTAAAAAAAAAATAGGGTTCCTTACCAAAACTCCGATAATGTAAAAAAAATACCAAAAAACTTTCTTTAATCGCGAATGCTGCGAAAACGATTGAAGATATAACAAAGTGATGTACTACAATTTTGTAGAACTTATCATTATCTACAAAAAACGTCGCGACATCATACCTCTAACTATTATAGTTTTGTCACAATAAGCGATTTTATATAAAAAAATTAATTAAAATACCACTACTTGAAAAGTCTCTTTATTTATACCTTAGTATTAGTCCTTATCGAAATAAATGATTTATTATTTAAGATCGCTTCAAAACCTTTATATAACTTTTTGAATTATTAGATTCTGAAGATATCACGAGTTAAAAATTTTGAAAATTTTGAATGGTCCTGTGCGGAATTAAAAATAATTGTCGCTTGATAATCTATATCTATATCTATACTAATATTATAAAGAGGAAATGTTTGTTTGTGTCGAATAGGCTCCGAAACTACTGAACCGATTTGAAAAATTCTTTCACCGTTGGAAAGCTATACTATCCCTGAGTGACATAGACTATATTTAGTTTAAAAAAAAAATAGGGTTCCTTACCAAAACTCCGATAATGCAAAAAAAAATTCCAAAAAACTTTCTTTAATCGCGAATGCTGCGAAAACGATTGAAGATATAACAAAGTGATGTACTACAATTTTGTAGAACTTATCATTATCTACAAAAAACGTCGCGACCTCTAACTATTATAGTTTTGTCACAATAAGCGATTTTATATAAAAAAATTAATTAAAATACCACTACTTGAAAAGGCTCTTTATTTATACCTTAGTATTAATCCTTATCGAAATAAATGATTTATTATTTAAGATCGCTTCAAAACCTTTATATAACTTTTTGAATTATTAGATTCTGACATACCATTCTAAAGATATCACGAGTTAAAAATTTTGAAAATTTTGAATGGTCCTGTGCGGAATTAAAAATAATTGTCGCTTGATAATCTATATCTATATCTATACTTCTATACTAATATTATAAAGAGGAAATGTTTGTTTTTTTGTTTGTTTGTGTCGAATAGGCTCCGAAACTACTGAACCGATTTGAAAAATTCTTTCACCGTTGGAAAGCTATACTATCCCTGAGTGACATAGACTATATTTAGTTTAAAAAAAAATAGGGTTCCTTACCAAAACTCCGATAATGTAAAAAAAATACCAAAAAACTTTCTTTAATCGCGAATGCTGCGAAAACGATTGAAGATATAACAAAGTGATGTACTACAATTTTGTAGAACTTATCATTATCTACAAAAAACGTCGCGACCTCTAACTATTATAGTTTTGTCACAATAAGCGATTTTATATAAAAAATTAATTAAAATACCACTACTTGAAAAGGCTCTTTATTTATACCTTAGTATTAATCCTTATCGAAATAAATGATTTATTATTTAAGATCGCTTCAAAACCTTTATATAACTTTTTGAATTATTAGATTCTGACATACCATTCTAAAGATATCACGAGTTAAAAATTTTGAAAATTTTGAATGGTCCTGTGCGGAATTAAAAATAATTGTCGCTTGATAATCTATATCTATATCTATACTTCTATACTAATATTATAAAGAGGAAATGTTTGTTTTTTTGTTTGTTTGTGTCGAATAGGCTCCGAAACTACTGAACCGATTTGAAAAATTCTTTCACCGTTGGAAAGCTATACTATCCCTGAGTGACATAGACTATATTTAGTTTAAAAAAAAAATAGGGTTCCTTACCAAAACTCCGATAATGTAAAAAATACCAAAAAACTTTCTTTAATCGCGAATGCTGCGAAAACGATTGAAGATATAACAAAGTGATGTACTACAATTTTGTAGAACTTATCATTACCTACAAAAAACGTCGCGACATCATATCTCTAATTATTATAGTTTTGTCACAATAAGCGATTTTATACCTTTATTTATACCTTTACCTTTACCTTATACCTTTATTTATACCTTAGTATTAATCCTTATCGAAATAAATGATTTATTATTTAAGATCGCTTCAAAACCTTTATATAACTTTTTGAATTATTAGATTCTGAAGATATCACGAGTTAAAAATTTTGAAAATTTTGAATGGTCCTGTGCGGAATTAAAAATAATTGTCGCTTGATAATCTATATCTATATCTATACTAATCTATACTATCTATACTAATATTATAAAGAGGAAATGTTTGTTTTTTTGTTTGTTTGTGTCGAATAGGCTCCGAAACTACTGAACCGATTTGAAAAATTCTTTCACCGTTGGAAAGCTATACTATCCCTGAGTGACATAGGCAATATTTAGTTTATAGTTTAAGGTATAAAAAAAATACCAAAAAACTTTCTTTAATCGCGAATGCTGCGAAAACGATTGAAGATATAACAAAGTGATGTACTACAATTTTGTAGAACTTATCATTATCTACAAAAAACGTCGCGACATCATACCTCTAACTATTATAGTTTTGTCACAATAAGCGATTTTATATAAAAAAATTAATTAAAATACCACTACTTGAAAAGTCTCTTTATTTATACCTTAGTATTAGTCCTTATCGAAATAAATGATTTATTATTTAAGATCGCTTCAAAACCTTTATATAACTAAAATTTTGAAAATTTTGAATGGTCCTGTGCGGAGTTAAAAATAATTGTCGCTTATAATAATATGATCTAAAAATGAATTGCTGTTCGTTTGTGCTACAAAAAAACGAGAACGGCCAAACCGATCTGGCTAATTTTAGTCTTGAAATATTCGTGGAAGGCCAGAAAAAGATTAGAAAGTGAGTAAATATGAAAAAATTTCGAGGAAGATAATAATAAGAGAATTTTTTTCGAGTTGACAAGAAAAATATTAAAGAGAAAACAAAAAATTATAATTTGAAGGTTGTCATTGTTGCTTTGTTAAAATATTTTTGTTATTGTTCAATTGTATAAGGTTGTGTCGATAGCCCAAAACAATTTGTAACAAATAAGGAAAGGCTAAGTTCGGGTCCAACCGAACATTTTATACTCTCACAATTTATTGATGTAATTTTATTTAGATAACACACAATTTTATCTATATATTCGACATAAAGTCCAATAGAAAATCATCATATATAGTATATGAGGGCTGATGTAATTCCAGAACCAATTTCACTCATTTTCACCACCAAGGTTAATGGGAATAGGGGCGACTTGGCACCTGTTAGTAGGCAAACATACGGCGCATTCGGCCTTGAAATTACTCCTAAATTGCAAATGAACGAAACACCAGTCAGCAAAATCGTCAAAAATAGCGCTTTAACGAAAATTTTCCAAATATTCAAGAAGTCGTTGGAGGTACTGCACAGGACTTTAAAAGATCTTGATTGTCGATGAACGTTTTTGGTGGAGCCAGGATTCTGTTAGTAGGTGATTTACGCCAATTATTCCTGGATCAACTGTTACTGACGGGTTATCGCATGCCTAAAATCATTTAATTTGTGGCGACACATAAAGAAGCGCCAATTAACAACTAACATATGAGTGTTTTTGCAACAATACCAAATTGCGATTGTAGAAATAGTTGGCAGTTGACACCTCGATGGATTAATAGCATTTCCAACAGATTTCTTTCACTTCATTGACTCGAAAGAGAAGTTTTCCTGACATGAAACCTCAATATGATAACCATAAATGACTGATTGAATGACCTATATTGGTGGTAAAAAAAATATCGATGATCTTAATGCGACAATTTAGAATTTCGGTCCAAAAGAGTTGACACAGCTACTAACCAGTATGACGTAGTCAATTAGCCCAAACTATGTAAAATTGCCTGTACTTTGCAATTAAAAGTAGTGTGAGTTGTAATCATGCTGCGTAACATAAATCAACCTCGAGTAATCAATATCGTCGCCGAAGCCAAGATTGGACCAACTTAATTTAATGTATACCTTAGCCACAAAAACGTGTGGCCGGGTCTGCTAGTATATAATATAAAGTTAAATAAATAAATTGCGAGAGTATAAAATGTTCGGTTACACCCGAACTTAGCCCTTCCTTACTTGTTAGTGAATGGATTTAAGTGCGTTTTAAATATTTCTTTTATTTTGTTAAATGTTAATGGATATTTTTCGAATTTATAAATTTTGCATTGCATTTATTTGTGTTGTTTTTGTTATTAGTTTTTATAATTAAAATAATTTCATTCTAGTTATACGTGTGTGCACAGCAAAAAGAAGAGCAAGGAGGTGACGGTGGAATTGGTGGAGGTATGTTTCATATATTTTTAATACGTAATAAAAATTAGTAATTTTAAATAATTTCAGGTTTTTGGATTTAGCATTGGTGCAATATAGTGCAGAAAACAATGGAAAATAACATGGTAAATATAAATGCGTATATGTGCATGTTGAGTTAGTGCGTATTAAGATGTACATGCATATGTACATATGTATGTATGTATAAGAATGCATCTGTTGCATTGTGTCCAAAATATTTATTTAGAATAATTTTTATTTTGATGTTAAAAGTTGTTTATTTTTTGTTTAGTTATTACAAGCATTAAGCTCTGTATATATATATATATATATACATATATCTATACATATACGTTTGTTTTTTAGCATTACTTATATTTTCATTATCCATTTCAGATATTGACTGACAGGTCCTTCTCCACCTGGTCCTTCCATCGGAGTGGAGGTCTCCCTCTTCCTCGGCTTCCACCTCGGCTATGTCGTCGAACAACCAACCAATGTTTAAGGACCATAAATCTTCCGCAAAAACTTTCTCTCGAAAGCTCCTAGTGCCGTCTCATCGGATGTTGACACCGTCCACGCTTCTGCACCGGAAAGTAGGACGGGAATGGTGAGGGACTTGTAGAGTTTAGTTTTTGCTCATCGAGAGAGGACTTTACTTTTCAATTGCCTACTCAGACCATAAACACAAATACTTTGCACAAATGGAGGATTACAATAGCTACAACTTTTCTTAGGTTTGTACTACGAATCGCTTCAAAACCTTTATATAACTAAAATTTTGAAAATTTTGAATGGTCCTGTGCGGAGTTAAAAATAATTGTCGCTTATAATAATATGATCTAAAAATGAATTGCTGTTCGTTTGTGCTACAAAAAAACGAGAACGGCCAAACCGATCTGGCTAATTTTAGTCTTGAAATATTCGTGGAAGGCCAGAAAAAGATTAGAAAGTGAGTAAATATGAAAAAATTTCGAGGAAGATAATAATAAGAGAATTTTTTTCGAGTTGACAAGAAAAATATTAAAGAGAAAACAAAAAATTATAATTTGAAGGTTGTCATTGTTGCTTTGTTAAAATATTTTTGTTATTGTTCAATTGTATAAGGTTGTGTCGATAGCCCAAAACAATTTGTAACAAATAAGGAAAGGCTAAGTTCGGGTCCAACCGAACATTTTATACTCTCACAATTTATTGATGTAATTTTATTTAGATAACACACAATTTTATCTATATATTCGACATAAAGTCCAATAGAAAATCATCATATATAGTATATGAGGGCTGATGTAATTCCAGAACCAATTTCACTCATTTTCACCACCAAGGTTAATGGGAATAGGGGCGACTTGGCACCTGTTAGTAGGCAAACATACGGCGCATTCGGCCTTGAAATTACTCCTAAATTGCAAATGAACGAAACACCAGTCAGCAAAATCGTCAAAAATAGCGCTTTAACGAAAATTTTCCAAATATTCAAGAAGTCGTTGGAGGTACTGCACAGGACTTTAAAAGATCTTGATTGTCGATGAACGTTTTTGGTGGAGCCAGGATTCTGTTAGTAGGTGATTTACGCCAATTATTCCTGGATCAACTGTTACTGACGGGTTATCGCATGCCTAAAATCATTTAATTTGTGGCGACACATAAAGAAGCGCCAATTAACAACTAACATATGAGTGTTTTTGCAACAATACCAAATTGCGATTGTAGAAATAGTTGGCAGTTGACACCTCGATGGATTAATAGCATTTCCAACAGATTTCTTTCACTTCATTGACTCGAAAGAGAAGTTTTCCTGACATGAAACCTCAATATGATAACCATAAATGACTGATTGAATGACCTATATTGGTGGTAAAAAAAAATATCGATGATCTTAATGCGACAATTTAGAATTTCGGTCCAAAAGAGTTGACACAGCTACTAACCAGTATGACGTAGTCAATTAGCCCAAACTATGTAAAATTGCCTGTACTTTGCAATTAAAAGTAGTGTGAGTTGTAATCATGCTGCGTAACATAAATCAACCTCGAGTAATCAATATCGTCGCCGAAGCCAAGATTGGACCAACTTAATTTAATGTATACCTTAGCCACAAAAACGTGTGGCCGGGTCTGCTAGTATATAATATAAAGTTAAATAAATAAATTGCGAGAGTATAAAATGTTCGGTTACACCCGAACTTAGCCCTTCCTTACTTGTTAGTGAATGGATTTAAGTGCGTTTTAAATATTTCTTTTATTTTGTTAAATGTTAATGGATATTTTTCGAATTTATAAATTTTGCATTGCATTTATTTGTGTTGTTTTTGTTATTAGTTTTTATAATTAAAATAATTTCATTCTAGTTATACGTGTGTGCACAGCAAAAGAAGAGCAAGGAGGTGACGGTGGAATTGGTGGAGGTATGTTTCATATATTTTTAATACGTAATAAAAATTAGTAATTTTAAATAATTTCAGGTTTTTGGATTTAGCATTGGTGCAATATAGTGCAGAAAACAATGGAAAATAACATGGTAAATATAAATGCGTATATGTGCATGTTGAGTTAGTGCGTATTAAGATGTACATGCATATGTACATATGTATGTATGTATAAGAATGCATCTGTTGCATTGTGTCCAAAATATTTATTTAGAATAATTTTTATTTTGATGTTAAAAGTTGTTTATTTTTTGTTTAGTTATTACAAGCATTAAGCTCTGTATATATATATATATATATACATATATCTATACATATACGTTTGTTTTTTAGCATTACTTATATTTTCATTATCCATTTCAGATATTGACTGACAGGTCCTTCTCCACCTGGTCCTTCCATCGGAGTGGAGGTCTCCCTCTTCCTCGGCTTCCACCTCGGCTATGTCGTCGAACAACCAACCAATGTTTAAGGACCATAAATCTTCCGCAAAAACTTTCTCTCGAAAGCTCCTAGTGCCGTCTCATCGGATGTTGACACCGTCCACGCTTCTGCACCGGAAAGTAGGACGGGAATGGTGAGGGACTTGTAGAGTTTAGTTTTTGCTCATCGAGAGAGGACTTTACTTTTCAATTGCCTACTCAGACCATAAACACAAATACTTTGCACAAATGGAGGATTACAATAGCTACAACTTTTCTTAGGTTTGTACTACGAATACAAATATATTCATATTTTCTAATCGTTAATAACAATTTCTAATTCTAATATTTTTCAGGCATGATAAACAAGACAACAACAAATCCCATCGGACATTTAGATTAGCAGTTGCACAACCTCTTTCCGACGAGCTGAACCTTTTTATGATGTACATATGGGATAGGATTGTGTGGAATTGACATCAAACAATACTGGTTCATTAGTTTCGTTGGATCCTTACAGGATAGTTATAAGAAAATCGTTCGTTAATAGTACTAATTTATTCATTTGCTAATTCATAATTTAGATGTAAAATATTATTAAATTATACAAATGAATGTTCGAATACTAATAACATTCGTAATAGTAATGGAATTTTATTTGAATTGTATAACAACAACTACAAAAAATAAAAATTTAATAATTAATACTAACTTTATTTATAAAATATGTAAATTTTGTCAATGTATAAATATAAATGTATAAAAATTCAATGTATAAATAGCTGCAAAAAAGTTTGTAAAAAGTTCACTTTGTACTGAAAAGCTAATATTTAAAAATACTAATTTATAAATGTAAATACATCATACAATTATAATAAATAAATAACAATAAAACAATTTAAATTTTTCATTTTTAAACGGAAAAGTAGGTGACCTATAGAATGAAGACCAATGGAGACCAATGAACCAAATTTAAGTAACGAAACGGTGACCCAACAAATGACCAATACCTGTGATTGAAGGGTTACCCTGAAAAGGTTAAATCGAACAGTCTCCACTGATAGATGGCTGATTAAAAAAAAACTACTTCAGGGGGCTCTGCTAACCACAGAGTGATATAAGTCTTTCCAAAACAAAGAAAAATTAGAGCAGAAAGACATATGCAGCATTGGCACCAAAATCAATGAGAGAGTGCGAGCAAGATAATCACACCGACATGCCGTAAAAGAGGAGAAATGGTAACTTTTTTCCTGCTGCTAGAACAAAAGATACCAAAATAATAATACAAGCTTTCTTTACCGGTAACCAATATTCCATAAGATAAGTAACTCTACTCGTCTTGCAGGGTTATTTTTGGCCATATTTATTTAAACTTTACTGACACAAAATTAAAAATAAAATCCAATTTCGCTAGTTTTTACTTAAATTATTTACAAATATTTATATTTAAAAAGCTTTGAATGGCAAAGCCTTTAGTACACAAAAGCTTTATGAGCTTAAAATGATACGTGGTCGCCTCCTTATTAAACATTTTTAAAACAAAATATGTCATGATCCTATTGAATAGGTTGTTCAAACCATCGGGTCCAAGGTAACAAGAATCAAAATCGTCATTTAATACTAAAACACGTTTTTTTATGAAATTTATAAAAAGCTCAAGTTTGACGAATCCTACACTTTTTATTTTGTAAAAGTATAGGCGTCTTCCGAGATCTACCCTTTCTCGAATAGTGTTAAAGACAGCAAACAATTGTGCATTTTAAAATATTCATTATACATATATATAACCATATATATAAATATGAAAATGAATTTCTCTGAAGGAAATCGTTTTCAATCATATCAATTTACATACAATGTCTATAGATTGCTTACTATCTATGGAAGACATTGCCAAAGGTTATTTAGTAAAAATTATTAAAATTGTTTCATAGTAATATTAAATGTTTTAAAATTTGAAAGCGCAAAATGCAATGTCACTAACCCAGGGATGTATTTATTTTAATACAAGATTTAAAAATTTATTGAATCGCGTTATACACTTGTATCAAAAATATAACTAACTTATCAATAAATAACATTTAATGTATGTATGTATGTGATTGGCGTTCAACCGTTTAGCCGGTTATAGCCGAATCGATGAGAGTGCGCCACTCCTCTCTTTCCTTCGCAGTTCGGCGCCAGTTGGAGATTCCAAGTGTAACCAGGTCGCTCTCCACCTGGTCCCTCCAACGGAGTGGAGGCCTTCCCCTTCCTCGGCTTCCTCCGGCGGGTACACTTTCAGAGCTGGAGTGTTTTCGTCCATTCGGACAACATGACCTAGCCAGCGGAGCCGCTGTCTTTTTATTCGCTGAACAATGTCGTCGTATAACTCGTACAGCTCATTGTTCCATCGTCTGCGGTATTCGCCGTTGCCAATGTTCTGAGGTCCGTAAATCTTGCGCAAAATTTTCCTCTCGAAAACTCCTAGTGTCGTCTCATCTGATGGTGACATCGTCCAAGCTTCTGCACCATAAAGCAGGACGAGAATGATAAGCGGCTTGTAGAGTTTGATTTTGGTTCGTCACGATAGGACTTTACTGTTCAATTGCCTACTCAGTCCAAAGTAGCACCTGTTGGCAAGAGTGATTCTGCGTTGGATTTAGAGGCTGACATTGTTAGTGTTGTTGATACTGGTTCCCAGGTATACGAAATTATCTACAACTTCAAAGTTATGACTGTCAACAGTGACGTGGGAGCCAAGACGCGAGTGCGCCGACTGTTTGCTTGATGACAGGAGATATTTCGTCTTGTCCTCATTCACCTCCAGGCCCATTCGCTTCGCCTCCTTATCCATGCGGGAAAAAGCAGAACAAACGGCGCGGTTGTTGCTTCCGATGATATCAATATCATCGGCGTACGCCAGCAGCTGTACACTCTTTTAGAAGATTGTACCTTATCTATTTAGCTCGTATTATTTTTTGCAACATCAAGTTAAAGAAGTCGCACGATAGTGAGTCACCTTGTCTGAAACCTCGTTTGGTATCGAACGGCTCGGAGAGGCGGAGCCTTTGGTGTTGCTCAACGTCAACTTACACAGCCATATTAGTTTTGCGGGAATACCAAATTCATCGCGGCATAAAGGCAGCTCCTTTCGTGCTGTCGAAAGCAGCTTTAAAGTCGACAAAAAGGTGGTGTGTGTCGATCCTCTTTTCACGGGTCTGCTCCAAGATTTGGCGCATGGTGAATATCTGGTCAGTTGTCGATTTTCCAGGTCTAAAGCCACACTGATAAGGTCCAATCAGTTTGTTGACGGTGGGCTTAAGTCTTTCACACAGTACGCTCGATAGAACGTTATAGGCGATATTTAGGACGCTTATCCCACAGTAATTGACACAGTTTGTGGAATCTCCCTTTTTATGGATTGGGCAGAGCACACTGAGATTCCAATCGTCACTGCCATTCAGCAGGTCGGAGAAGTGTTCCCTCCATAATCCCAGTATGCCCTGGACATCGGTTACCAGATTACCACCTTGGTCTCTACATGAGGATGCTCCGGTCTTGAAACCTTCGTTAAGTCGCTTCATTTTTTCATAAAATTTTCGAGCACAGTTCCCTTATACCGAGATGCTGATGAGATAACGGTCCGAGTTTATATTTGGTCATCGGAGCGTACGCACGTCTAAAACACTGGAGACATGTCTTCCGTCTATCACAACGTGATCGATTTTGTTCCGCGTGTTTCGATCAGGAAACAGCCAAGTAGCTTGATGTATTTTCTTATGCTGGAATCTGGTACTACAGACGACCATATTTCGGGCCCCAGCGAAGTCGATCAGCCTCAGGCCGTTTGGCGATGTTTCGTCATGGAGGCTGAATTTTCCGACCGTTGTGCCAAAAACACCTTCTTTACCCACCCTGGCGTTAAAATCGCCAAGCACGATTTTGACATCGTGGCGGGGGCAGCGCTCATAGGTGCGTTCTAGGCGCTCATAGAAAGCATCTTTGGTCACATCGTCCTTCTCTTCCGTTGGGGCGTGGCCACAAATAAGCGATATGTTGAAGAACCTCGCTTTTATGCGGATTGTGGCTAGACGTTCATCCACCGGGGTGAATGCCGGCACTCGGCGACGGAGTTTCTCTCCCACCACAAATCCAACACCAAATTTGCGCTTCTTTATATGGCCGCTGTAGTAGATGTCACAAGGACCCACCTTCTTCCGTCCTTGTCCCGTCCATCGCACTTCTTGGATGGCGGTGATGTCAGCCTTTAGTCGTATGAGGACATCAACCAGCTGGGCAGAGGCACCTTCCCAATTAAGGGTCCGGACATTCCAGGTGCATGCCCTTATATCATTATCCTTAAAACGTTTGCAGGGGTCGTCATCAAAAGGGTGGTGTCTCATCCGAGGCTTTCGTAGATTTTTCATTGGTACTTCGTTTTTACGTGGTGGGTCCCAAGCCCTACGCACAACCGCAGAAGCGGATTCGCCTTCTCACTTTAGCTCGCCTTCAAACGGATGTTTGTTAGCTACCCAGAAGATACTTGGTCTAAAACCGGAAGTCGTGAGCTGCTTGAATCATGTGGAGAAGAATCGTTTCTGGCCACTCCGAAGTGAATGACAATTAAAAAACTTTCCTCACTTACGTGAACTTCTGATGAACTTCCACATGGTCCCATCCTCCACATTTAATACCACCATAAAATTTAATAAATATGCGAAATAATTTAAAATAATTCCTATAATAATGAAAACATTTATTTTATCTAATAATTATTTAAGTACTGTTCATCGGACTTTAAAATTTTTGTGAAGATTAAATGCTAGCACAACACCCGAATTACCACAATTGTAGCAAAAATAGCGTAGCACACAACCCAAGTACGCCTCGGTGGTGTGTTAAAAGATGAAAATTAATGTAAACAAACCAAAGGTTTTCTACTGTATATACTGAGCAATTTAGTTTCAGACCGAAAATGCGCGAAGTGGGTTTACAACAAAGCATATTCCTATACAACAAAATTTTTAATTGAATCTGGTTCGTGGCGACATCTATGAGCGTTAGCGCTGAAAGATGTGAAGCGACATCTGCAGGTTTGACAATGAAGTTGAAGCATATAGAGTTGCATATTAATACGTAACGAAATGGCAGAGAACGTATAATATATATATATTTTACATTCTCTGCTTTCAGTACTGTTCTTGGTACTATTACGGATGAAAGACCCAAAACTACGAACCAAAATTCCACGTGCACTTTCAGTGCTGCGACCCACAAAAGCCCAGAAACTATACCCGCTATTTTCGGTTAGTTCTACCAAAATCCAAAATGAGAATTTAATAACAAAATCATTAATTATATTACATATTTATTGAAAATATCATGCCTCATATCATCATTTAGGTGTTTATTATTATATTTACTTTATACATACATATATTATCGTACTACACTATATACATATGTATAAAGAATTGAATAGTTGAACAATTTTTGCTATCGGACAAAGGCTGGAGGAAGAGTGGCAAATGTCAAATACCCCGTGCGGGCTGGAAGTGTAAGCTGCGCACATTATGTGAGGACTCTTTAGGTTTCTTTAGGAGTTTTTATAAGATCTGTTCTTTCATTAATTTCACTAGTACTAGATTCATCTGGGAGGAGGGTTTCTATAAAATATAATGTAAAATTTGAATTTTTATAAAGTTTGTAATAAAAGTTGGTAATAATTACCTTATGTTTCAGGAATTTTAAATCTAGCACGGCACCGTTCAAGTGTTAACATCCATGCTCTTGCTGTAGTATTTCCATTGAACTAATTCCGGTGAATTTATGTTCTTGTAAAGCGATACAACAACGTTATGATTCCTCAATACAAGGTGAAAATGAATCAAAAAAGTCCTCCTAATTAAACATACAAAAAGTTTTTATATTTTTATGAGCACAAACATTCACTTAAATTTACCCTTTAATTTCTATGTTTTAGCTGCTAATGGCACGGCCAAGTGCCGGTAAGCCCAAAAATACTGAAACTGCTTTGCCCTCTCGTGATAATAAACGGTTTCAAAAGCACCTAAACCATGTCGTTCCAATTCTCGTGCTTGTGTTGACCAAAAGGGTTAATTGCACGTAATAAAGTGACATTAAACTTAATATCTGGTGTGTAAATGATTTGTGTTCCATGTAGCAGCGTTTGCATCCATAGTTCTGGATTTGCTTGCAGCACATATTCCATCGCTTCGAATGTTCTACGCTGCTACCATAAGTGACACCAATAAGTTTGCGTACCTTTAACGCGCCATATGAGGTTTGAAATATCTGTGTGGAAAATTAATTAGAATTTAAGGCAAGATAATATTATTATATTCAACAATTATTTACGTATTCTATGGTTTCGCCATTGATGTTGACCATTGTTGGCGTAGCTTCTATTGCGTGCTTGCTATTGACAGTGCAATGAAGTATTACTGTATCACCCTCTTCAATTCCATATTTTGGCTTTAGAAAACTTTTATTTTACGTTTTACTTATTTAATTTACTAGTTTAATTAGGCTGCAGATCACTGAATTAAATAAAACACGCAAAATAATACTTCACAAGCAGCCATGATATACATAGTTCAAAACAAAACTTTTTCAAAGACGAGAACTTTGGTTGTTTCTTTCTATCATTCAGGGTGCTGTACTCTGTACTGTATTTTGTACTGTGGTGCTGTATGAGAGAAGAGTTGAGTTAAATGTTTATGCACATTTTACCCTTTGTTGCATATGTGTGTATGTAGTGGTGTTATTAAAATTTCTTTGAATGGGTTGGAGTTTCAGTACCCATGACTTGCTGGGATATTATATTAAAAAAAGTGTTATTTAAACATCATTTATCTGACAACTTTTCCAGAGAAAACAACAAATCTTGCTTAAATGTACAAAAGTTAAGAGAGTTTGTATTCTGTATAATTAAATCCCATATTGGAATTTATTGTAAACAGCTCTCTTCTCAATACACCCTTTCCAGTGTAAACTACGTTGTCATGCCAACACCGGAATATGTTTATGCGAATTTACATATTTACAGGCACACACATTAACAAGTTGTTATCACTTTAACAAGAATGCTTTCTCATGCTCAGAGAATGTCGGAAGTCTCTCTGAACTTGATTGCATGAAACCGGCAAAAAAACTCATATGACGATTGGAAACGATGCGATGTATGAGGTACATTTGTTCATATAAACGCGCGTGAATGTGTATTCTTGCATGCAGAAAGCCACTAACTAGAATCCAATTGCCTTCTACAACGTCGCTCGCTCACCTTCGCATTTGATTTGTTCGCAAAGTAATTTGTTTACATCCAACAACAAATACAAGTGTTTATTTATTTCACAACCAAAAATTTACACTATCTAATCATTATCCACATCTTTTTAATTATTTTTATTTATTTATTCAATTTGTTTTTTACTTTTTGCTCCGGACATATTATAAAAACTTTAAATAAACGAGTAATTTAATTATTTTCTTATTCACAACCACTTCACGTCTATTGTTATGAGCAAAAGTGAAAACCTCAGTATATACAGTAGAAAACCTTTGGTTTGTTTACATTAATTTTTATCTTTTAACACACCACCGAGGCGTACTTGTGTTGTGTGCTACGCTTTTTTTGCTACAATTGTGGTAATTCGGGTGTTGTGCTAGCATTTAATCTTCACAAAAATTTTAAAGTCCGATGAACAGTACTTAAATAATTATTAAATAAAATAATTTTACTCATTATTATTGTAAATATTTTAAATTATTTCGCATATTTATTAAATTTTATGGTGGTATTAAATGTTATTTATTGATAAGATATTTATATTTTATGTACCAGTGTATAACGCGATTCAACTAGTTTTTAAATATTGTATTAAAATAAATACATCCCTAGGTTTGTGACACTGCATTTGGCGCTTTCAAATTTTAAAGGATTTAATATTACTGTCGAGGTACTCGACGTTGAGTTGCCGGTGTGCCAAATAAAATAAGATGATTATTTTTTATATAAATGTAATTTAGTGTATTTGGGTGTGTGGGGTATATGCTAATACAATTTATGTGGGTTAGTTTGTACAACTGAGGGTGTGTGTGTTTATTATATATATGAGTGGGTTTGAATGTTAGTAGATCATACAATTCGCAATTAGGGATTAATTATAAACAATAGTTATAAATATAACCTTTGATTTGGGTGGGTAATCCCGCGATGAATTGATGATCCTGTGTTGTGGTGGGTTGATCCTGTGTTGGCGCCTTTTCGTCCGTCCGTGTGTTTTTCTTCCTTCTTGGTTTGTTATTCTTGCTGTTGTGTACTTCTTATTTCTCTTCGCAAGCTATGTTGGCGCTGTTGTGCATTATTGCATTGTCCTTTAATTCGTATTTAGACGAGTTTATAGGACAATGCAGGGTTGTGTTCATCTGGCATGAACATCCCGGCCGCCTTGAAGGGTCTGCGAATAAAAATTATTAGTTAAGGGTCTTGATATGGGTTAAAGAGTAATGTTGAAATGGGTGTAGTTTTTTCTTTGGGTCGAAGCGTCGTATTCTCCCTGGAGGTACTTTCTTCGGGTTAAAATATTTAGCTTCGTGTGGGTCGTTTTGTTATATCCAACGTTGGGCCTTTTGATTTTATGTGCATTGGAATATCCTCGTTGGGGCACAAGGGTTGTGCGTAAGCATGAGGGCTTCCAATGGTAGAGTCCGTCCAAAGTTGAGTGCGATACTGGGTGTTGTTTAATTAGGGTAGGGTCGCATCCACTAGATTTGCCAGAATAACGGCTCCGAATTGTTCTTGGGTCAATGTGTGGGGTCATTTTATTAAAGAATGACATTACCGTGGGTGAGATGGGTATTTTGGGAGTGGGTCCAGACAGAATCCAGCCGAATTCCGTTTCTTGGGCTAGTAGTGTCCCAAAAACATTTCTTTGTACTCCACTGAGTACAATTCGTGGGTACAAATCACTTCCAATTATGATGTCCACGGGTCTGGGTTTGTAGAAGTATGGGTCCGCTAAACTAAAACCGAATTTTGCATTGACAATTGTTGAGTCGAGTGGGTAATTGGGTAAATTGTCGGTTAAAGTTTTTAAGATGAGTGCGTGGGTTGTTATTTGAAATTCTTTGTTTGTTGGTGATCGAAGGGTGAGTTTACAAGTTTTGGTAACTGTTGCGGATACTGTGTTGTTCAATCCAATCACTTGCGCATTTCTATTGGTTGTGGGTATATTCAATCTTCTTTGGAATTTCTCAGAAATTACTGTAGTCTCTGATCCGGAGTCTATGAGTGCTCTGGCTGTGTATAATTTCCCTTTGTGATACACTTGCACTATAGCAGTACCTAACAAAATCGGCTTCCTATTTGAGTTGAGTGGGTCTTGGGTTCTATTTTCAGTGGACTGTAATAAGGTTGTGTAGGCTTGCGGATTTGTATTGGGATTGTGGGTTTGTGAGGTACTGCTTGGGTTTGAATCAAGAGCCGGGTGTGAGGCTCTTGGTCCTTGCGGGGGGGAATGTGATCTGGGTGTGATCTCTCTATGCAGAAGAGTGTGGTGTTTCCCTCTGCATATTCTGCAAGAATATTTGCTCTTGCAGTCCTTGAAATTGTGCGATAATGCGAGGCAATTAAAGCAGTATCCATTATTTTTTACGGTGGATATTCGGGTTTCAACACTCATGTGTAAAAATTTCGGGCATTCTCGAATGGAATGTTGTGTTCTACATAATTTACAACTCTCATTGATTTGAGATATATGTGAGAAGTTGCTGCGTCTTGTAGGGTTTTCAGTTGAGTAAAAATGAAGGGTCGAAATTCCAGAGACGTTTGGGTGAAAGCCATTAAGTTTCCTGTCCTTTCTGTAGGGTCCTCTGTTGAATGGGGTAACTGGAGCGGGGTCAATCAAGTTTTCTACTGCTTCCAGAGATTTGTGCTTGTGGGTGAGAAACGCATCGAAAGTTTTCCATGATGGTATTTCTGAGTTGTCTTCTAGGGTGTCTTCAAACTGATGAAGTAGGGTCTTGGGTAGTTTCAATCCGCATAAGAATATTAAAATGGGGTCCCAACTACTAGTGTCTATGTACACATTATGCAGATTCGTAAGACAATTGTTGATGGTCCTCTGGAGGTGTTTAATCGCGCTTGCATTTTCTTGGGTTGCGTGGGGTAAATTGAATAAAACTTTTAATTGCGCGTTGACCTGAACTCGTTTGTTTTCGTATTGTAATACGAGGTCCCTCCAGGCCATTACGAAACCATCATTTGTTAAAGGGGCGTTTTTGACTACGTCTCTTGCTTCTCCTCGGGTTTTTTGAACAAGATGAAATAGTCTCTCCATTGGTATTGGGTTCTTGAGATCATCAATAGTTTGATTGATGGATCCTAAACATTTGAGATATGATTTATGTCCTTTTTTAAATTCTTCTTTGACTTTAGCGAAGTCAATATCCTCGGGTTTGTGTGGGGCTCTGCGAAAAGCGTCATACGATTTGTTTGCCTTATCGTAAATGGCATTAAGTTCAACTCCTTTAATTTCAAGAGTATGGACTGACTCATCTTCGGGTAGAGTGTCGTAGTGTTCATCGATATATTCGAATAAATCCGATATACAGAACTTGAAATCTTCCATTTTTTCTATTAAATTGGGTGGGTCGTAAGAATTTTAATTGAAACGAAACAATTTTTGAAATTGAATTTATTTATCTTTATTTAAATAGCAAAAATGCGAATTCCGAAATGTAGGCGAATAAAATTATTTTATCCTCTGGGTAGTTAAAGGGTTAATTGTTAAAATAGTTTTTCCTTGTTTGTGTCTTATATGTACACAATATTTGAATTTGGGTCGCAAAAATTTTAAAGTTCCGATGAACAAAAAATTTCCTAATGGGTATTCGCAAATTTTTCCTACCGGGTATTGTGCCTTACGTGCAGTTTGTTCTGCTTGCACTAGCAATGTGCTCTGAGCAGAGCGGGTAATGCAAATATATATGTATATACGTGTGGGTATGTATTTTATTTGAGAGGAGAGATATTTAACTCTCGGAAAATATGTAAGTAAATATGTATGTATGTACGTGTATGTATTATACAAAGTGCAAAGCGGAATAAGGTAAAAACGAAATTACAAATATTTTGTATTTAATTCGAGTTAAACACAATATTTGCTACTTCACACTGTTGTTCCGTTTCGCACTTGTAAATTATATTTAAAAGAAATATATTTAAATATATTTAGGGTCACTTTACTTACAATATTTTTCACGTATCCTGAGTATGCGTTTGTTGTAGTTGGTAAGGGTTTCACCTGGGTTTGTTGTTGCGGTAGGAATTGCAGGCGGGTTATTCCAACGATGCTATTGTTGTTAGTGGGTCGATGAATATCCAAATCCTGAGTGTCCAAATGGTGGTTAATTGGGTGGGTTCCTAGTTTATCGGGCACTAATCCGGCTCGAAGGACCAAAATGTCGAGGTACTCGACGTTGAGTTGCCGGTGTGCCAAATAAAATAAGATGATTATTTTTTATATAAATGTAATTTAGTGTATTTGGGTGTGTGGGGTATATGCTAATACAATTTATGTGGGTTAGTTTGTACAACTGAGGGTGTGTGTGTTTATTATATATATGAGTGGGTTTGAATGTTAGTAGATCATACAATTCGCAATTAGGGATTAATTATAAACAATAGTTATAAATATAACCTTTGATTTGGGTGGGTAATCCCGCGATGAATTGATGATCCTGTGTTGTGTTGGGTTGATCCTGTGTTGGCGCCTTTTCGTCCGTCCGTGTGTTTTTCTTCCTTCTTGGTTTGTTATTCTTGCTGTTGTGTACTTCTTATTTCTCTTCGCAAGCTATGTTGGCGCTGTTGTGCATTATTGCATTGTCCTTTAATTCGTATTTAGACGAGTTTATAGGACAATGCAGGGTTGTGTTCATCTGGCATGAACAATTACTATGAAACAATTTGAATAATTTTCACTAAATGAAAGAGTATGTATGTCCGGTTCAAGATAGTTCTTGGCAAACTTTTCAAACTTTGGCAACGTCTTCCATAGATAGTAAGCAATCTGTTAGACATTGTATGTAAATTGAAATAATTGAAAACGATTTCCTTCAGAGAAATTCATTTGCATATTTTTATGGTTATTTGTATAATGGATATTTTAAAATACTCAATTGTTTGCTGTCTTTAACACTATTCGAGAAAGGGTAAATCTTTGAAGACGCCTATACTTTTACAAAATAAAAAGTATAGGATTCGTCAAACTTAGTAAAAGCTCTTGAGCCTTTTATAAATTTCATAAAAAACTTGAATTCGTATTAAATTACGATTTTGAATCTTGTTACTTTAGACCCGATGGTTTGAAATACCTATTCAATAGGATCTTTTTTTTTCAATATTTCTTTATTTATTGAATCTGCTTTGTTTAAAGCCTAACAATAAGTATTAAAATCTTAAATCTATTTACAACTAAGTAAGCTCAAGAATGTGTTTGAGCTTTTTGGTAGAACGTTGCTCTTTAATAGGCAGGTAGATCTCTTCTTTTTAAACGAGTTTGATTGGAATGTACCAAGGCATTTGCCAATGGGTTTGGATGTTCACGAAGTTTAGAAATATATTTCTTTCTGTTGTCCTCTATTTCCTTCTTTACCATAGGAATGTCAAGATCCTTATGGATATTTTCATTACGCACGTACCATGGTGAACCCGTTATTGTTCTAAGCATTTTAGATTGGAATCTCTGAATTATATCAATGTTGGTTGCACAGGTCGTACCCCACAGTTGAATACCATACATCCAAATCGGTTTTATGATTGCATTGTATAACAGGATATTTTCATTACGCACGTACCATGGTGAACCCGTTATTGTTCTAAGCATTTTAGATTGGAATCTCTGAATTATATCAATGTTGGTTGCACAGGTCGTACCCCACAGTTGAATACCATACATCCAAATCGGTTTTATGATTGCATTGTATAACAGGACTTTGTTGTCTAGGCTAAGTTTAGAATTTTTGTTTAGAAGCCAATTTAAATTTGCTGCTCTTAACTTCATGCAAGTTACTTTACTCGCTATATGTTTCCGCCACGTAAGCCTTCGATCCAGGTGAATCCCAAGATAAGTTACTTCATTCGCTTGGGGTACTAATACATTGTTTATTTTAACTGTCCGACATGTTTCTGGTCTTAGAGAAAATGTAACATGCTTGCATTTTTGCTCATTAATTTTTATACGCCAGTTGGCTAGCCATTCTTCGACACAAGTTAAGTGCTCCTCTAATACTCTCGATGCTCTAATGGGGCATTTGTTTCGGCTTACTATGGCTGTGTCATCCGCAAATGTGGATGTCAATACGTTATTTGCTATTGGAATGTCTGCTGTATATATTATGTACAGAGTAGGACCTAATACACTGCCCTGAGGTACACCGGCCCTTATTGCTCGTTCTTCTGATATAAAATCTGCTACTTTAACTGTAAAATTCCTATTTCTTAAATATGACTCCAATGTTTTATGCAATTCGTAAGGTAAAACGTTTTTGATTTTCCATAAAAGGCCTTCATGCCAGACCTTATCGAACGCCTGAGCTACATCGAGAAAAATAGCTGAACAGTACTCTCTGTGCTCGAATGCTTTCCTGATTTCGTTTGTAATTCTATTCACTTGCTCTACTGTGCCATGTTTAGCACGAAACCCGAATTGGTGGGTTGGTATTATATTATTTTCGTGGAGGAAAGGAGACATTTTTGATAGTAAAACTTTTTCGAATATTTTGGAAAGACATGGTAAGAGACTTATTGGTCTATAGGAAGATGGTTGTGTTAAGTCTTTTCCAGGTTTATCTATCATGATGATCTGCGACTTTTTCCACGAAATTGGATAGTACCCGAAACCAAGAATTGCATTAAAGAGCAAAGAGAGCACTGATATAGCAATATTTGGCAACTCAATTAACATTTTTGGAGTAATATTATCGTGTCCTGAAGACTTTTTCGGGTTTAGCTCTTTTAGGATCTTGGTAATTTCATAAGTAGACGTCCTAATAGACACGCTTGACTCGTTTGCAATATTGGGCAAAGTTGGCAACTTAAAGTTGGTTTTTGGGTCATTGGGTTGAAATACCTTTTCTAGGTGATTTGCAAAGCAATTTGCCTTTTCCTCATTACTGCGCGCCCAATTACCATTCGACTGTCTTATAGGCATCTTAGAATCTACTGGAGGCTTAAAATGCTTTTGGGCTTTCCAAAGGGAGTTTTTCTTGCTAGAATTTGGACACAGGTGCTTTATATAATTTTCAGTATTGTATTCTTCATCGCGTTTAAGTGCTTTTTTTAACTTACGTACAGCCGATTTCAGTTGACGCAGAGTTGAAGGGGAACGACTTAACTGCCATTCATGTCTCGCTTGCCTTTTCTCATTTACAAGCTTTTCTATTCCATTATTAGTCATGTTTCTAAAAACCTTAACGTTTCTTTTAGGCGTTGCCAAAACTGCTGCATTAGTTATTACATCATTGAATTCCATTAAGCTTTCATCAATATCTCTTCCTGTACTTATTTTTAAATCGATATTAATGTGGCTACTGATATATTTTCTATATTTCAACCAGTTAGTTTTAAAAGATGTTAGAGATACTTTTGGCTCAACTATCATGGGCTGTTCGCATAACTTAATAAGTACAGGAGAATGATCAGAACATAAGTCAATACATGTATCTACTGTTATTAGCGATCTATCGATATTTTTGACTACAGCAAAATCTATTAAGTCTGGTATTTTGTTTCTATCACTGGGCCAGTATGTCGGCTTACCAGGAGATATTATATCAAGGTTATTGTGCTTATTTATAATAGTGTAGTATAGCTGTCGTCCTTTAGGATTAATAAGACGTGAGCCCCAGTACATGTGTTTTGCATTGTAATCACCACCTGCTAGAAATCTTGGACCTAGCGTTCCAAAAAAATCTTTAAATTCGCAGTCTGTAATTTTAAAACGAGGTGGGCAGTATATAGCCGTCAGATTGAGGTCAGAACCTCGATTTTTAAATGATATTGTTGTAGCTTGTAGCTGCGCTGTAGCATGTGGTTCTAAAGCATGGTGGTTTAGCCGATTTCTAACCAATACTGCTGTTCCACCGTGCGCCTTTCCATCTGGATGATTTGTAACATGAAGTCTATATCCTGCTATAAAGAAATTGTTTTTATTTGTTAAATGAGTTTCTGATATCAGCATAACATCTATGCTTTTTTCAGTCAGAAATCGTATTAACTCCAGTTTGTGTTGGTTTACACCGTTGGCATTCCATATACAAATATTTAGTATACTCATTTTTTAGATAATAAGGTTTGTAACATTTGATTTTGAGATTTGATCAAATCTTGGATCATGTTTTGCATGGTAGACATGGATTGTGTCATACATTGAGTCAGATTTAGAATCATATTTTCAATACCTCCTCCACTTGGTGGATTTTGCGGTTGTTGCATTTGCACAGCGTTGCCTTTTACAACATTTGCATAGCTTCCCTGGACAAGGATATCCTTAGAATTACCAGGTTTCGAACTCTGGTCTGTAATTACTACATTTTCGTTACGAGGGATATTCAACATTTGGTTACGACGAGCTTGAATTCCCAGTGACAATTTTGATTTCAAGTCTTTATATACAGGGCAGCCCCTGTAGTTAGCAGTGTGATTTCCTCCACAATTACTGCATTTTTTATTTGTATCCTCTTTTTTAAGAGCAAATTTTGAAGTTGGGTGTAAATCACCACATACCACACAAACACTGCGTAGAGTGCAATAAGATTTGGTATGCCCATACTCTTGGCAGTTAGTGCATTGTACGGGACCATTTCTTTTATGAGGTTCTTCAACGGTAATTCTACGATGGAGTAAATATTTTAAATTGTATATTGGGTGTGTTTCATTCTTTTTTATTCGATTAGAGTTTGGCAACAATTCAATTTTAAACATTGGTTGTGGTACTTTATTTCTATTGAAGATATTTACCACACTTTTAATTCCAAAGCCGCATTCTTCAAGGGCTTCTTTGATATCATTAGATTCTACCGAAGACTCAATGCCTTTTACAACAACAACTAGGCCTTTAGAGCTCTTCAGTTGATATGAATAATAATTCTTGTTGTTATTTGACAAAAATTTCACTATATCCATGAAACTTTTCTCAGTGTAGGACTGTATTTTAGTTTCATCTATCTTGCCTTTTTTCAAAGGCACGATATGAAAATTGTTGGTACCTACAATTTCACTGAGTTTATCAACAAGTGCATTTGAGCTACGCTCACGTAAATATATTGGCGGCGGCTTGGTATTCGCGACTGTGGTGGCACCCTTCGCATCGTCGTCCAAATCATCGCTTAGTATGGCAAATCTGTTGCCATTTAAATTTCCAGGCTTATTTGTATTAAGCGTGGCGGGTTGAAACTTTTTGGCATTAACCGCTGTCTTGATAGGACTTGATTTCCTTTTTATGTTGACGTAGCGGTCAATGCCAGTCTGTACAGATTGTACTTTTTTTTGGTACATGCTCACCTTGCATTGTTTTTTCCATTGTTGTCCGCTCGTTTGCTGATACCTGCTTGGTTGATGTTGCCTGCTGATTTGTTGTTGCGCATTTGCTGTTTTTTTCTGCTTCTGCTGATCCCTTCTGCTGCTCAGCTGAGCGCTTCGATGACTCATCTTTCTCACCGTTGGATTGTTTATTTGAGAGAGCAGATTTTGCAGGCTCAACAAAGCTGAAGTAGGCGTTCAGAGAATGCCTACGACCTTGCTGTTGAGACTGCGCAGCGCTAGCGCTCATGTTTGTTTTTTTTATACTCTCGCAACAAATGTTGCTAAAGAGAGTATTATAGTTTTGTTCACATAACGGTTGTTTGTAACACCCAAAACTAAACGAGTTAGATATAGGGTTATATATACCAAAGTGATCAGGGTGAAGAGTGGAGTTCAAATCCGAATGTCTGTCTGTCCGTCCGTCCGTCCGTCCGTCCGTCCGTCTGTGCAAGCTGTAACTTGAGTAAAAATTAAGATATCTTGATGAAACTTGGCACACTTATTTCTTGGCACCATAGGAAGGTTGCTTTCGAAAATGAGCAAAATCGGACCACTGCCACGCCCACAAAATGGCGAAAACCGAAAACACATAAAGTGCCATAACTAAGCCATAAATAAAGCTATGGAAATAAAATTTTAGATGAAGGATCGCACTATGAAGGGGCATATTTGGATGTAATTTTTTTGGGGCAGTGGGCGTGGCCCCGCCCCCTACTAAGTTTTTTGTATATATCTCGCAAACCAATAGAGCTATATAAACCAAACTTTCTGAAGTCGTTTTTTTTAGCCACTTCCTAATACAGTCCAAAAATGAAAGAAATCGGATAATAACCACGCCCACCTCCCATACAAAAGTTAGGTTAAAAATTACTAAAAGTGGGTTAACTCGCTAAGGTAAAACGTCAGAAACACTAAATTTCACATAAGCAATGGCAGATAGGAGCTGCACTCAGATTTTTTTACAAAATGGAAAATGGGCGTGGCATCGCCCACTTATGGGTCAAAAACCATATCTCAGGAACTACTCGACCGATTTCAATGAAACTTGGTTTGTAATAGTTTCCTTGCCTCCCAATAATATGTTGTGAAAATAGGCCAAATCGCTTCACAACCACGCCTACTTCCTATATACCAGAACTTTGAAGACAATCTGAATCGTTTACATTACAATACATAAAGTAAGCACTGGTGAAGATTTCGGTGCAGAACTTTGCACAAATACTATGTTAATAGTGTGGCAGCCCCATTCTAAAAATCGCCGAAATCGGACCATAGGTTTTTAAGGCCCCATATATCGAACACGAGGACCTCGGTGCTTCTAACCTAATATTAGGGTTTCCAACTTTCAATGGACTTTATACAATATATATGACGAATATGTGGGTCAAATTGTGTATTATATAATATAAATAAAGTTAAATAAATAAATTGCGAGAGTATAAAATGTTCGGTTACACCCGAACTTAGCCCTTCCTTACTTGTTATTTGTTTGTTTTGTTCACTTTTATATGTTGTTTGTTATTTATTGTTATTTTAGACTAATTTGTTTTGTTTATATTTTGTGTTTTGATTTCAAATTTCGTTTACTTTACTTAATTAATTTTGATTTTTTTTTGTTTTGCTTTTATTATTAATTTATTATAAAAGATTTCACGGAGCGCATTAAACACGTCCGTACTCTTTGAAAGCTTCCACGAATGTGATCAATAGGATCATGACATATTTTGTTTTAAAAATGTTTAATAAGGAGGCGACCACGTATCGTTTCAAGCTCATAAAGCTTTTTAAATATAAATATTTGTAAATAATGTAAGAAAAAACTAGCAAAAAAGGATTTTTTTTAATTTTGTGTCAGTAAAGTTTAAATAAATGTGCCTAAAAATAACTTACCACAGAGAAGTACTTGTATGAGAGCTGTATTTTATTCTCACCACATATAACATAAATAAATAATTTCGCTTTATATAAGACAGCAATATATATAATATTTGCTATTTTATGACTAAAGTTTTACCAATATGAAGTACTCCATATATACAGCACTGTGTTTTTCCAAGATGGTGGCTATCTTACCACCGAGAATTCCCCACGAAAAAGGTTTTCTACTGTTTGTACTGTGGTGAAAACACTCCACGCTATTGATTTTATGCCGAACACCGACAGCATTGGCGCATTGTTGGAGCGAACAGCTGTTGCTGGTAGGGTAACCAAAAGCTCGTTGAAAATAGATTTTTGTGGTATTTAAATTTTAACAAATTTTATTTGAACTTTGCACATAACTTATTAAGGCTTCCAGACACATTTCAACAAAATGAAAAAAAAAAATGCTTTAGATAATCTATGTGATTAATTCCCAAATTGCAGCTGTTAAAAGCTTAACAGTTATGGATACATGGGAAGTGTGAGGGGTATTTTCCCATACTATCATATATATACGATACAAAATTTTCTTTACTTTTATTTTTCTCTATTTTAAATTCATTTCTTCAGAAATAGTCTTAGCAACTCTGACACTAACCAGTAGCCGGCAAGCTATTAAGCCTTTTTGCTCGTTTCATTTAAATTGCTCGCTTACTTTGTTGTGAATTTTTTTTGGTAAAATTTCACAATGCATTGTGCTTTTTCCCCATGTAATTAGCTTAAATTATAGCTCAATTACTGTGAAGCATCACTATTGTTTTTATGTATCATCTTCGAAAATAAAATAATCAACGAATTAGAGGTCAAGGTTAAATAAATTTTAATAAATTCTGGAATACAAATGAAAATGAACTGTAAATAATATATTCATCAAATCTGCTTAACAACGGGTTCAGCAATATATTCCGTCATTAGTGTACAATTTAAACTTCAAAGGTTTTAAAGGTACTACATACATACATATATAATGAACGAATATATGTGTGTAGTAGGGCTCTTAAAATTATTCGAATAACCTGAAAACCGATTATTCGAATTTCCGGTTTGTAACCGTTCGTACGAATATTAACCGGTTAGCACTATTCGTTTAGTCGCAATGTTACAACTATTCGAATAGTCATTTTACTGCGGTTATTCGAATAGTTATACTGTCAATATTCGAATAAATGAAAATTGTTTGCAATCCAAACAGCCTTTGAATTTTTAAAGTTTCCGCATTTCAGCCATTTTATCAGAATCAGAGAGGACGTAATCCATTGCTGGATACATTGTGACACGACGAAAAAGCTGTTTGTAACCAACACATGTTAACCTTTTAACTTTCTTTTATCAAAATATACGTTTTTTGAAAAATACTGATTTAATACTGTATAATTTTAAATTTATAATCTTCTACAAGAGTGTACAGCTCCTGGCGTACGCCGATGATATTGATATCATCGGAAGCATCAACCGCGCCGTTTGTTCTGCTTTTTCCCTCATGGATAAGGACTCGAAGCGAATGGGTCTGGAGGTGAATGAGGACAAGACGAAATATCTCCTGTCATCAAGCAAACAGTCGGCGCATTCGCGTCTTGGCTCCCACGTCACTGTTGACAGTCATAACTTCGAGGTCGTAGATAATTTCGTATACCTGGGAACCAGCATCAACAACACGAACAATGTCAGCCTCGAAATCCAGCGCAGAATAACTCTTGCCAACAGGTGCTACTTTGGACTGAGTAGGCAATTGAACAGTAAGGTCCTCTCTCGACGAACCAAAATCAAGCTCTACAAGTCGCTTATCATTCCCGTCCTGCTCTACGGTGCAGAAGCTTGGACGATGTCAACATCAGATGAGACGACACTAGGAGTTTTCGAGAGGAAAATTTTGCGCAAGATTTATGGTCCTAAGAACATTGGCAACGGCGAATACCGCAGACGATGGAACGATGAGCTGTACGAGTTATACGACGACATTGACATAGTTCAGCGAATAAAAAGACAGCGGCTACGCTGGCTAGGTCATGTTTCCGAATGGACGAAAACACTCCAGCCCTGAAAGTGTTCGATGCAGTACCCGCCGGAGGAAGCCGAGGAAGGGGAAGGAGAGAGAGAGATGGCGCACTATCGTCGATTCGGCTATAACCGGCTAAACGGTTGCAACGCCAATCACATACATACAAATATAATAATAAACACCTAAATGGCATGATATTTTAAATAAATGTGGGATGGCATCCCTGACAAAAGGGATATTTAGGAAAAGGGACAACACTAAAATGCATAGCGTGGGTTACTTCCATTTTTGCTAGACAGAGTTCTGAAGGTAGCCATCAAGCTAACATCGCGTCGCGCGCAGCTAAATCAAAATTATAAGTTAACGTGAAAGAACTTAATGTAATAACTGATATGTTGGAAATTACACTGTGATAGTCAAAAAAAAAGACAAGACTAAATTCGACGGTTTCCCCCTATTTCGGGTCCTACGAATCGAACTGCATCATTACGTTTTTGAGTTACAATCATGGTTTCATACAAAATTTTTTGTTGAAGTTTTTCATCAAAGTTGCCCATTGTAAGAGAAAGGCACATTTTTCTTCGGTCTCTAACTTTTTTAATGTTGACTTTTTTGGTAAACTTTCTTTGGCAAAGCTTCTCAGAATATGTCCGTCTTTAAGTTCTTAGATGACTGTAAACCCCAAAATCAATGTTTTTTGTGTCCTTATAGCCAATATGTCGAAAAAACTGAAATTTAATCAATTTTTTAATGTTTTTTCCCTCTATCTCTATTCTCTGTAATCTATGCTTAAATTTTGTCTCTTAGGCAAGCATTTAACGTTTCTTTCAATAATAATACTCATCTATCAATGTCCAACACAAATCAGCAAGCAACGAGTCAAGCTTTTAACCACTGCACTGATAAGAAATAACAGCAACTAACGTTTGAAAGAAACGTTAAATGCTTGCCTAAGAGTCAAAATTTAAGCATAGATTACAGAGAATAGAGATAGAGGGAAAAAACATTAAAAAATTGATTAAATTTCAGTTTTTTCGACATATTGGCTATAAGGACACAAAAAACATTGATTTTGGGGTTTACAGTCATTTGAGAACTTAAAGCCGGACTTATTCTGAGAAGCTTTGCCAAAGAAAGTTTACCAAAAAAGTCAACATTAAAAAAGTTAGAGACCGAAGAAAAATGTGCCTTTCTCTTACAATGGGCAACTTTGATGAAAAACTTCAACAAAAATTTTTGTATGAAACCATGATTGTAACTCAAAAAAGTAATGATGCAGTTCGATTCGCAGGGCCCGAAATAGGGGGAAACCGTCGAATTTGGTCTTGTCTTTTTTTTTTTTTGAAAAAAACTATCACAGTGTTATAAATCAATGTGAACTGAATTTAATGTAATAATTGGCAAAGTGGAAATTATAAGTTAATGTGAACTAAAAAGGGAGAAACAAAACTGTAACAAATAAATTAGTGCAAACTAAGAGAAAAGAAACAAAATTGTAATAAATAAGTTAGTACAAATTAAGAGAAAAAGAAACAAAACTGAAATAAATAAAATCAAAAAACATTAACTAAAGTTTATCGATTGAGAAAAAAGGAGAAATAAGTCGTGGAAAGGGTGTCGAACCCCACAAATTGGTGTCAGAAGTGGGATTTCTCCTACAAATTGGTGTCACAAGTGCGGGATTTCTCCTAAAACTTGTGTTGGAAGTGCGGGTTTTCTTTTTAAGTGAACAGTGAAAGAAAGAAACCCGAAATTGTGCCAAAAAGTTCGGTTTTTCGTTTTAAGTGGATTGTGAAGTATAGAAAAGCGTTTGTGCGGGCGCGTGATACAGAGAACAGTTATAGTTCCGAAACTTCTGGAAAACTGTACAGCTGCGCAGTGGTCCGTTAGACCCGTTAGCAAAGTCCCGCTAGACAGAACGCAGACGCGCAAAACCGGTTGAAGTAATTGAGTGCGACTCAGACACGTGAAAACTCGACCAGTGACTACAAATATTATTTTTTTTCTTCAAATCTGAGTGCGAATCAGAGAATTGCATAGCAGCGGTGGCTGCAAAGCTCATTTGGTGACTATAAAATCTGTTGAGTGCGACTCGAACAGAACAACTTAGTGGTGACTATAAATTCCACTGTAAGAATTCTGAGTGCGAATCGGAGAGGTGCATAGCAGCGGTGGCTGCAAAGCTCGTTTGGTGACAATATAATCTGTTGAGTGCTACTCGAACAGCGTAAAGCAGTGGAGTCTGCAGAATCTGTTGAGTGCGACTCGAACAGAACAACATAGTGGTGACTACAAATTCCACTTCGAGAATTCTGAGTGCGAATCGGAGAGGTGCATAACAACGGGGTAGCTACGAGGGACATCGTTGGACTTAGCGTAAGCAGAGGTGGCGTACGAATATATCCGAACAACGTGGTAGCTACGAGGGACATCGTTGGACTTAGCGTAAGCAGAGGTGGCGTTAAGCGTTGGAGTTCATCATACAGATAAGTTACTAAGAGTAGTTAGCCTTAACTTTATGAATTGTCATTTTGTATTTATACTATTATAAGAAATTTTAAATTTGTAATTGCTGCGCGTGACTGACTGACATGGACCGTGAACAAATTTTTAGTTGGACAATGAATGAACTGAAAGAAAAGCTCATAGAGCTGGACTTTCCACAAGAGGGCGCAAGGCCACTTTACAGGACAGATTATGCGAACATTTTGGAGTGGGAGTGGATGAAATTTCAGATTTTGAGGACGCATCCTCTGTAGTGGACAGTGGGGCAAGACAGACACTAGTGAACCATACATCCTTCACCTTACGTGATATAGAAGAATCATTGAGCCATTTCAGTGGAGTAGGTCAATCAGCAGTAAAAGAGTGGGTGACAGAATTCGAAGAGAATGCACTTGCGGTTAAATGGTCCGATATTCAAAAGTTTTTATACGCCAAGCAACTTTTAAAAGGAGCGGCTAAAGTTTTTGTAAGAAGTCAGAGGGGTATCAGTAGTTGGTCTTCATTAAAGGATCTACTATTCAAAGAGTTCGGGGAAAGAGTTTCATCAGCAGAGGTGCATCGACAGTTGCGTAATCGGCGCAAACGAAGTAATGAAGGTTACCGCGAATATTTATACAAGATAATGGAAATCGGGTATCCAATTGACCTCGATGAATCCAGTCTTATTGAGTATTTTATCGAAGGTATCCCGGATACCAGGGCAGCGAAAAGTAATTTATATCAAGCTAGGACCATTGAACAGCTCAAGAACGAAATAATAGTTTACGAAAAGATTCGGTCATATCGACAACAGTCAAATCCCAATCGACGGGAGGAAGAGGTAAAAAACGAAACCGTCGAGGAGAGGAAGACAACAGAAAAGAGACGTTGTTTTAGGTGTGGCACTGTAGGGCATCTTGCGAATAACTGTCCTCAGCAAACTATAAAGTGTTTTAAGTGCGGTCAAAGTGGACACATCGCATCAAAATGTGGAAAGTCGTTAGGTACAAAAGTCGAAAGAGCAAATACGTTATCCAATGATCAGCTAGTAGTGTCTAATAAATGCGTAATTTTCAAGGAAATAGTACTGAACAACCTAAAACTGTCTGCATTGCTCGATACAGGGTGTGATCTCTGTTTGCTCCGTTATGATATTTTAATAAGTTTAGGAGGTGTCGAACTAGATAGTGACAAAAGGCGATTGGTGGGAATAGGGAAGAGCGAACTTACCACAATAGGTTCATTTTCGTGTCAGCTTCATGTTGATGGAATTGACATACCGATAGTTTTTCATGTAGTAGGGGAACGGGATATTTGCTATTCGGCAATCATAGGTAATAATATCCTAAAGTGGGTCGATCTAAAAGTGTCAGAAGACGGTGTAAGGTTTTTAGAGAAGAAGGGAAACAAACCAAAAGTTCGGAATGATAGGGTAGATAAAGGGAAAGACATAACTCAAGAAGAAGACGTTGTACTAGAATGGATGTTCGAACTCAGCGAGGTTGGATTGGTAGCTGCAGAACAAAGCACTACAGAAGAGTTAGATTTACATCATTTAAAACAGGAGTATGCATACGAAATAGCGAGTTTGGTCGGAGAATATTATCCAAAGCCACAGCACAAGTCACCCATTGAAATGAAGATTACCTTAACCGATGACATACCAACTTATCAGGGTCCACGTAGGATGCCTTACGTAGATAAGTGTTTTGTAGAACAGCAAATAGGGAAATGGTTAAATGAAGGGATTATACAACCTATTACTTCTGATTATGCGTCGCCCATTGTACTAGTTCAAAAGAAAGATGGGAGCAAGAGGCTCTGTTACGATTATCGACGCCTTAACCTAAAAATAATGAGAGATAATTTTCCAATGCCTATCATTGATGACGTACTCGAGCGATTGCAAAGTGCCAGGGTATTTACTACATTAGATTTGGAAAACGGCTTCTTCCATGTGCCAGTAGAAAAGAGTTCGAGAAAGTTTACATCTTTTGTTACTCATAGTGGTCAATATGAGTTCCGATTCGTTCCATTTGGGATATCAAACTCCCCAGCGGTTTTCTCGAGATTTATTTTTGCAATTTTCAGAGAGTACATACAAGATGGTACATGTGTGGCTTATATGGACGACCTTATCATTCCCTCTAAGGATAAAAAGGAAGGAATCCATAAGTTACGCAGTGTTCTAGGACGAGCAACAGAATTTAATTTACATATAAAATGGAAAAAGTGTCAGTTTCTCATGGAGACCGTGGAATTTTTAGGATATGTTATAGAGAAGGGTACAATTAGGCTATCAGAAGCTAAAGTTCGAGCAATAAAAAACTTTCCTCTGCCACACGATCGTAAATCTGTGCAGCGTTATTTAGGGTTAACGTCATATTTTAGGCGTTTCATTGAAGGATACGCAAGATTAGCTAAACCTCTATCAGATATACTACGCCAAAATACGAAATTTTCCATAGACGACGAACAAGTCGCAGCTTTTCAGCAATTGAAAGCCGCTCTTATAAGCGCACCAGTTCTACGGTTGTATAACCCGAAAGCGGCAACAGAAGTACATACCGATGCTTCAATGCATGGCTATGGGGGTGTTTTGCTTCAAAAAGACTTAGACGAACAAGTCGCAGCTTTTCAGCAATTGAAAGCCGCTCTTATAAGCGCACCAGTTCTACGGTTGTATAACCCGAAAGCGGCAACAGAAGTACATACCGATGCTTCAATGCATGGCTATGGGGGTGTTTTGCTTCAAAAAGACTTAGACGATCAGTTGTATCATCCTATACAATATATGAGCCGGAAAACCAAACCGGCCGAAGAGAAATACCACGCATACGAGTTGGAGGTATTGGCGATAGTAGAAGCCTTGAAAAAATGGCGTGTGTATCTCTTGGGTATTAAGTTCAAAATCGTCACAGACTGCAATGCGTTCACTATGACCATGCAGAAGAAAGATATTCCTTTGCGCGTCGCACGCTGGGCACTTTTATTACAAGATTACAATTACGAGATAGAACATAGATCCGGTAGCAAAATGCGCCATGTAGATGCGCTCAGCAGGGTATCTTGTTTGTTGCTTGAAGATACGTTGCACCATCGACTTCAGCAAGCACAACAAGGGGATGATTGGGTCCGAGCCGTAGTTAAGGTACTGGAATATGAGGAGTATGAAGATTTTTACGTCAAGCAGGGCGTGCTCTATAAAGATCCCATCAAGGAACTTATAGTAGTACCAACTTTGATGGAAAATGAAGTCATTAGGATAGCTCATAAACAAGGACATTTCTCAGTTAAAAGGACAATAGATTCAGTTGAAAAAACATTTTATATCCCAAGTCTAGCGGCAAAAGCCGAAAAGGTTGTGAAGAGTTGCATAGAATGCATAATATCTGAAAACAAAACTGGTAGGAAGGAAGGATTTTTGTCACCAATCTATAAAGAGGATAGGCCTCTTGGGACCTACCACGTAGATCACGTTGGGCCCATGGAAACCACAAGTAAATCTTATAATTATATTTTCGCAGTAGTCGACGGATTTTCAAAGTTTGTGCGGCTATACCCCACCCGAAACACATGTACCGATAGCGTAGTGGTAAACCTTAAAAAACAGTCAGCCCTGTTTGGTAACCCCAAGCGAATCATATCAGATAGGGGAACGGCATTTACGTCAAATATGTTCAGGGATTACTGCATAAGTGAAGATATACAGCATTTACTAATCGCCACCGGTGTTCCGAGGGGAAATGGTCAGGTAGAACGCATACACAAGATCGTAGTCCCGATGATAGCAAAGATGTGCGTCGAAAATCCAAAATCGAGGTATAAGTATTTAGATCGAGTTCAGCAGACCATAAACAACACACCGACTAGAAGTACAAAGTTTTCACCCTTTCGCTTGCTCACAGGTGTCGAAATGCGTGTTAATGGTTTCCCAGCACTAGGTGAGAGGCTAAATGAGGTAATGATTGAGGACTTAGATAAAGAAAGGGAGTCACAACGAAAGGAGGCACAGCAAAATATTGCAAAAATTCAGGAAGAAAATAAAAGATCTTTTAACAAAAACAGAAAGGAAAGCGTACAGTATAAGATTAACGAGCTAGTCGCAATTAAACGTACTCAATACGGCACAGCTTTAAAATTGAGACCTAAGTTTTTCGGTCCGTACAAAATAAAACAGACTTTAGGACACGACAGGTATGAAGTGGTAAAGGTAGGGGACCACGAGGGCCCAGGGCACACTACGACTGTCGCTGAAAATATGAAAAGGTGGGAGCCTTCATTCGAGGGCGAATGCAGAGTCAGGAGGGCCGAATGTGGGATGGCATCCCTGACAAAAGGGATATTTAGGAAAAGGGACAACACTAAAACGCATAGCGTGGGTTACTTCCATTTTTGCTAGACAGAGTCCTGAAGGTAGCCATCAAGCTAACATCGCGTCGCGCGCAGCTAAATCGAAGTTATAAGTTAACGTGAAAGAACTTAATGTAATAACTGATATGTTGGAAATTATAAATCAATGTGAACTGAATTTAATGTAATAATTGGCAAAGTGGAAATTATAAGTTAATGTGAACTAAAAAGGGAGGAACAAAACTGTAACAAATAAATTAGTGCAAACTAAGAGAAAAGAAACAAAATTGTAATAAATAAGTTAGTACAAATTAAGAGAAAAAGAAACAAAACTGAAATAAATAAAATCAAAAAACATTAACTAAAGTTTATCGATTGAGAAAAAAGGAGAAATAAGTCGTGGAAAGGGTGTCGAACCCCACATAAATATGAAATATAATTAATGATTTTGTTATTAAATTCTCATTTGGGATTTTGGTAGAACTAACCGAAAATAGCGGGCATAGTTTCTGGGATTTTGTGGGTCGCAGTACTGAAAGTGCACGTGCAGTTTTGGTTCGCAGTTTTGGGTCTTTCATCCGTGATAGTACCAAGAACAGTACTGGAAGTGCACATGTTGATTTGGTTCGCAGTTTTGGGTCTTTCATCCGTGATTGTACCAATACCATTCCCCAAATTGTGCAAGAGGTATATATACATTAATAAATGATGAATGTAATGTGCAAGAAAGGGATGAACGATCACACGTACACAAGAGTTTCCCAATAAACCTTTCTATAAGCGAACGGCAATAGAGTTATAGAATAAGCTTATTGTAATGATTTTTCGAAAACATTTAATAAGCATATTTATGAAAGGTTTATTTAATTATAAAATAATAATACTTTTATAAACGTGCTTGAAAAATGATTCACATAGTAACAACATAACAAATATGATTGTAATTGACTTAGGCCTCGCTATAGTTTTGTAGCTCTGTTGTGTACATGAAACTTACAAAAAACTTACGCTCGCTACAGTTTTGCTACAACACTTGCAACAGACTTAGGCTCAATACAGTTTCCAAAGCTTACTGTTTCGTTTACCGTTATTCTGTCGCGCCGTTGTCAGCGTCTTCACATTTTTCATTGTCATTGTAAAATTTTATACGAAGTGAATAAGGTGAGAGTGAACATAATATCTTAAAATAATTTAAAATGCCATATAAAATAAAACAGAGTGTTTGTAATGAGTCTAGTGAAGTTGTTAGTTTGTTATTAACCAGCTCCAGTCAAAATGATTTTAGTGAAGCAAATATTATTTGTGATGAAATCAATGAAACAGAAAATGAAATTTACAGTTCTGAGGAAAATGATAATGCTGAGCTCTTAATTAATAACGCGGATATAAAAAGAGATCTTGCTATTTGGTCAGTTAAGCATACTATATCAAATAGTGCAATCAATGAGTTACTGATTATCTTACGAAAAGCTTTTCCATATCTACCACGGGATGCAAGAACTTTAAAACAAACACCTCGTGATGCACCTATAACTCAAATACAAGGCGGCAATTATGTTCATTATGGCCTAAGAGATTGCCTTACCGATTTTTTAAGTCAAACAACATATTTAAATGATATAATTAATTTAAATATAAACATAGATGGACTTCCAGTAGCGAAAAGTTTCTTAGCGCAGGTCTGGCCAATTTTAGTTAACATTAATGGTACGGAGGCAGTACAAACTGTTGGCATTTATAGTGGAAACAGCAAGCCAAAAGATGTTAACGAGTTTATACAACCTTTTGTGGACGAATTAAGAGAATTAATGAACGAAAATTTTGCATACAATAACAAAATATATAAAATTAATTGTCATGCCATCATATGTGATGCTCCAGCTAGGTCGCTACTAATGGGAATAAAAAGTCATACAGGCTACAGTTCTTGCCATAAATGTAACCAAAGAGGTGAGCACATAAATCACCGTATGGTGTTCAAATTTCAAAAAAACAGCACATTGCGGACGGATGAAAGTTTCAGACAAAGATCGGATACGAATTTCCACAAAGAATTTAATCACATGGCCATAGAAGACTTATCCGTAGACCTTATAAAATCCTTTCCTATGGATTACATGCATGTTGTTTGTTTGGGTGTTGTGAAAACATTGATGAATGCTTGGATTAAAAAAAAAACCAACCATATTCACTTAAAAATCAAAATATTGTTAACCTTAACGATCAGCTACTGTTTTTAAAAAGAAAGCTACCATGCGAATTCCGGAGAAGTACGAGAGATTTGAAAGAGTTCGAAAGATATAAAGCGACTGAATTTCAAACTTTTCTCCTGTATGTTGGGCCGTTTGTATTAAAAACTGTTTTAGACGAAAAACGGTATTTGCATTTTCTGCAACTCAGTTTATCCATGAGGATTTTATTGGACAGTAAGCAATGCCATACTAACAATAGGTGTGCTGATGAGTTATTGCAGAGTTTTGTGAAGTTATTGCCTGAGTACTATGATCCATCTATATCAGCTTACAACTTTCATTGTCTCACTCACATGGCTAATGATTGTTTGATGTATGGATCAAGCGAAACTATCAGCGCCTTCAAATTTGAAAATAAACTTGGAATATTAAAGAGACTTTAAAAAAAAAAACAACATATCGGTACAACTATATAATCGTTTGGTGGAGCAAAGCATTAATCTCTCAAGTCAAGGAAATTTTGAAAAAAAAAACAATACCTTTTTTGTCAGAAACCAACCCAAACAATTATTACAGCGTTGGAAATAATATTTATAAAGTCTCATCAATAATAGATAGCAAAGTTATTGGTCATCAAATTTTGAATTTGAGATCTATGTTTCAAAATCCGCTAGAATCATCTCTTCTCAACATATGGGAAACATCAAATTTAACACTCTCGCAAGACACTTACGAACATCTTTCTAAAAATATAAAAAAAATCTGTGCTCTTTCCAATAAAAATAATGAGTTCGGGTTTTTTCCAGTCATTCATGATGGCGGACAAACAGAATAATAATTTTAACAACATCTTTCAACAGACACAAGATTTATCTACCCTTCAAACAGTATATAACGATACGATTAATGGAAATAAAATCACTTTACAAGTTGAAGCTGTGTCATTTGATGGTAAAAATATTTGTTTATAATAAATTTGTATGCACTTTCTATCTTTTTTTCATTAATTTCTAGAAATATCTTGAAAATTTGCTGCGACTCTTGAACCCATGTTCATCAGATTGACGAACGAGATAACTTTATTGCGTCAGGAGGTCAAATCTCTGCGTAAGGAAGTCAGTGAGTTAAAACAGGACAGATATAACATAGAATTGGTCATCCCACAACAGCCATTTCAAACAATGGAGGATTTTTTAAATTTTGAAAAACAGCTACAGGAAGATCCAAATTTGTTTGCTTCATTCGTAAGTTTACTAAAATACTAAATTAATTTGTTCGATAATCAATCATTTGTTTTTTCTTATTTTTAATCAAAGGAAATGGAACTCAAAACTGTTGGAAAAAAGCCCAACTTTACCAAAAATTGTTGGAGAAAATTATTGGTCGATGAACTGGCGGAAAAACTTTGCTGGAAAGGGACGGAGCAAAAAAAAAGTGTACGCGGCCTAAGTACATCGAAATCAATTAGAAGTAAATACTTAAATATTTTTTTGGAATGTATATATTAATTTATTTTTCACATTTTTTTCAGATGCTGCAATTTCTATTGGAATCGAAGAGGATGAATTCATCCGGAACACAAAGTCTTTCTTCCAATTTGCCAAAAACCGCCAAGAAAGCAAAGAAAAATATAAATCAAAAAAATTAGCTCAACTGTAATCTCAAATGAAATGAAATAAATGAGAAATAACAATACAACAATTTAAAAACGCTTACTATTTTAAAATTTTCACAATCTTAAAAAAATTTTGATAAACTAAGCTTATTGTAAGCATGTTTAGAAAACTATTGTTTCAGTTAGCTTGTTCCATAATTAGACTTCTAAGCTTGTTGTATACTTCGACTACTAAGCTTATAGCGAGGGATCATTTTTCTTTATTCTATAATTATTAAAAAGCCTTTCACAACAGTAGTCACTACAGTTTTCTAAGCATAAGGCTTAGGGCAGCAAGCTTGTTACAAGTTATTTCCAAAGCGTTTTGGTATGTTGGGTTCGTGTACTTTTGCCAATTCGCCCTTAAGAATGGCATAGAAACTTTCATTGAAACTGCGGGTACCGCTCCCTGGCATTTTACCGAAGAATTCGCCGGTACCTGTCTTGCAGGGTAGTTTCATCGTGTATGGGTGTAGTTGTGTGCATTGGTGCGCAGTGTTCTCTTGAGTGAGGTGGTGAGTGTGCAGTGTGGTTGTGTTATGCTCATTTAAACATCCCGGCCCCCCTAGGCAAGTAGTTAGCCTAGTAAGCGTTGTAATTGTTGCAATGTGGCCACCACGCTACTAAGCCCAGTGGGTTGGCGAGACCGCGGCCTAGTTTGACGGCGTCGCGTGGGAGTATTACGTTGTTGGCGTCGAATACGTGTCCATGTTTCCAGTGGTGGCTCAGCTCTTCGTGATCGTGCTGCACGGTTCTCCTGAGATCGCCTGTTAGTACCTCGACCTTGTTGTTGTCCACCATCTCGATGGAGGAGGGTGTGATGGGAGCGCATGCATATTTGGCACGCATTGTTGGACGGACATTCTAGCGTGGAGTGGGTAGTCGCCAAACAATTGAGGCAGTAGCCATGTGTCTGGGCGACCTGCTGGCGTAGCGTCGGCAGCATTCTCTTGAATATGCCGCAGTGCGGCAACCTGTGTGGAGGCGTGGTGGATCTGCTGGTACCGGCGTCAAGTTTGCGTGTGTTGTACTTCATGAACCGGCTGGTTGCGCTGTTGTCGTGGGATTACGAGGGGCTGGTACAGACCCCGTGCGAGGCATGTGCACAGTCGACCGAACGGCTGGCGTTGGTGCGGCTGGCATATTGGCATCCATTTGATCTGTCAAAGATATTATTGAAATTATATGGGTGTTTGTTGTAGATATGGATAGGATAATGGTGCCACGAAATGTGGCAATAATGGGTCGTCATATGGATCGACCATTTATTATTATATTTTGTTGTTTTCGGCTAATTATTATTGGTAGTTCATTTTTCGGGTTATATCGGTGTATTGGTTACGGTTTTCGTTTCGGTTTTATCGGCTGTTGGTAAAAAGCATAGTTTAACGAGAGGCCTAGTTAATGTTCCGTTTTGCGTACGGAGATCGACTACGCGAATATGACCGTCGGAGCCGTAGTAGAGCTTCTCTATGCGGCCAAGGCGCCATTCAGTGGGGGGGAGACAATCGTCATTGATCAAAACGCAATCTCCAAGCTGAGGCGCCTTTTCTGGTGTTTTCCACCGGTACTTTCTGTGGAGGTCCTTTAAATAATCTTCTTTCCATCGAAGACTGAATTCATGATGGAGAATTTTAATTCTTTCCCATCTGTTTAATAAGGAAAGCGACGCCACGTCTGGCTCAGGTGTGGCCAGTATGGGCGCTCCTTTAAGGAAATCCCCTGGAGTGAGGGCTGTAAAGTCTGATGGATCTTGCGAGGGGGCAGAGAGAGGCCGTGAGTTGAGAACGGCTTCAATTCGAATAAGCAATGTCGTAAATTCTTCATAATTAAATTTGTATGTACTGGCTAGCTTTTTGAAATGAGATTTGAAGCTTTTTACAGCGGATTCCCATAGGCCACCCATATGTGGAGCACTTGGTGGAATAAACTGCCAATTGATGCCTTGTGGAGCATATTTCTGTACAATGTCAGGTGAGACTTGGTTTATGAAGTCCACAAATTGTTTTTCTGTGGCTCTTTGAGCTCCGATAAATGTTTTACCATTGTCGCTCATGATTTTTGATGGAAAGCCACGTCTTTCGACAAAGCGAGTAAATGCCGCGAGAAAAGCCTCCTTCGTCAGATTGGTACACAGCTCAAGGTGCACTGCTTTTGTCGTAAAGCAGACAAAAACAGCCACATAGCCTTTCATGAGAGTGGGAGACCTTAGCATAGACGCCTTTATTTGAAAAGGCCCAGCAAAGTCGACACCTGTAGTGGTGAAAGGCAGAGCGAAATTGCAGCGTTCAGGTGGAAGTGCTGCCATAATCTGCGTTCGCTTTTTCTGCTTGTGCATGGTGCAAATCTTGCACTTGAAAATGCACTTCTTTATTTGGGTCTTGAGACGGGGAATATAATACTCTTGACGAACCATCTGTTGCATGAGTCGATGTTCGGCGTGTAGCATTAGGATGTGGATGTAACTAATGACTAATGTGGCAAATGATGATTTCTCTGGGATTATTATGGGATGACGTTCATCATAGGTTAGGCAGGAATTTACAAGCCGGCCATTTGCACGAAGCAGACCTTTCGTGTCCAGAAATGGGTTCAGAATTAAGAGTAAACTCCTTTTATCAATCGGTTCTGATTCTCTTAGTAACGATATATCGCGGCTGAAGTAGCGCATTTGAGTTGATGCGATAAGAGTGACCTTTGCCTTTTGTAAGTCTAGGTGCGTCAATGTATCGCATTGAGTGTAAGTTGCCCCCTTTACTCTAAGTTTGAGTCGTTCTGTGAATTTTAGTATATAGGCAACTACTCTGAGGGCTCGGGGGAAAGATGAAAATCGTTCAAGGATGTCCGTATCATCCAATGTTGTAAGATAGGTTTCTGTTTTCCGACTTTCCGGGGCAATGATGTTGCGCATGGGCGATTGTGGCCAAGAATCGGGAGATTCTGTTAAACATCTGGGGCCATCAAAAAAGTTCTGCTATGAACTGATCAAAATAAAAAAACAAAATATATTTCATATTCCAGTTGCAAAAATTATTTGCAAACTAAATGTAAAAACTCAAAAATTGGCCTAATGTTCAAAGTTGGTGCGTCATAATTCATCGTACGACATTGTTTATCCTTACTTTTAAGAGCTTCTTGTTATCATTTTAAAACAAAATAGCTTCAACATAGAAGTGGAATCAGTTTATCAAGTGCTGTGAAGTGGACCAGTGGTTATTTCCTATTTTGACAATAATGGAGAAAAGATACGAAACTTCCTCAGATTTTAGAGAAATTGTGATATAATAACGAAAAGAAGCAAAATCAATGATTGAAATTGATAAAACTACCTCTAAATATAAGTTTACAATACAGCACATACAAGATTTGTTTATAAAAATAATAATAGAGAATAAAAAAATGGATCGAGAGGCGCGCGAACACTTAATGAAGGACATAATAAGGGATATGGCACGAAAAAATGGCCAAGAGTTTTGCTTTCATTTTCTGAATGAAGCGCTTGAATTTTTGCTGCTTTAGAGCAACAGGGTTTTTCCTCACTTATTTCGGGATTACCGGATGTGGTTGTGGCGACTAGCCCCGTGGTTTTATTAAACTTATTTTGCTTCATATTTTGAAAATTAGTAATGTGAAGCAGTGAGTGGTGTCTTCGTTGACAATATACACAATTGAATTTGCTTTCACAGTCTTTTGTCATATGATTATTCGACAGACAGTTTATGCAAAGTCTGTGTTGACGGACAACATTGTTTCTATCTGAAACGGGTAATTTTTTGAATCTCTCGCAAGATCTTAACTTATGACCTCCCTTACAGAGTTCACACAATCATTGCCGTTGATTATTTTGATTTGAAACGAATGTGTGACTTTTATTGACATGTCTATTATATTGCATATTATTGCTGGCTTGAGGTTTATACGAGGTTTTACTCGACTAATTTTGATGACTTGATATATTCATATTTTGGCTGCCCATTCGCTCATCTATCTCGTACTGAGCAGCGAGGAATTTTTTCATTTGCTCCCATGTGGGTAATACTCTTCTATCGTCATGTGATTGTTCCCATCGTAGTAACGCTGCCTGAGGGAGTTTTTCTGCACAGATAGTTACTATCATATGGTCCCAATATTCTACGGGGTAATTTTGTGTTTTTAACACTGACAGGCAATTAGTCACTATCGAGTAAAATTTTTGAAATTCCTGGCTGGTTTCTTGTTTAATTTTTGAGTAATGTAATATAGTTTTTATGGGGTTTTCAATCATTACCCTTTATTTATTTATCATTGAACTAGTGCTTCCCAAGCCTGTTTAAAATTTTCGCCATTTATATCGAATTGCTTGACGATAATGCCTGCTTCCCCTTGTGTTTTGTACCTTAGTTGGAATAGCTTTTGTGCTTCTGCAAGTCTAGGATGGTTTATGTAAAGGGCTGTGAACATGTCCCGGAAGGACGGCCATTGGTCATAACATCCAGTAAAAACTTCAGTATCACAAGTTGGTACATTTAGATATGTACATACCTTTATCTAGGTCTTCTTTTGTTGTTGTGACTCCTCTGGGAGGGGGATTAGTGGCGCTATTTGGCCTTAATACATTTAATTGTTCGCTTATCACTCCCTTTATTATTTCGTTCTGACCACGGCAATTATTTAATTTGGCTGTCGGCGAAGCTTTTATGTTTTCTGGGAGTTCAGCGTCGTCAGTATCAATTACTGTATCGTATGCTGCCAGAAGGCGTGTCCATATTTCGTGGACACTTTCGACTTTTACTTTTAAAACCGATTTCGTGATGTCAGCTTGAATTGCGTGCAATAGTTTATAAAAGTATCACTTTCAGTGATGAATCTTGATAGTAAAGGATCTTTTTTGTTTTACTCTCTGCTTTGAGCGTGTAGCTTCTGCAGGTGTGCCTTGCTTATCGTCATCAGCCATTTTTGGGATTTTTAAAAATTTTGTAGCTTTGGATTCTTTGGAATCTGTGCTCATTTAGAATATGAAACTTTGATATCTTATTTCAGTGTTAACTGATAAATGCCGATACCGAAACTCTTTTAAGTAAATAAGAGTTATTATTCCCGACAATTTACTAAGGGGTACGTTTATTGTTTTTATGTATCGCGTTTGTATTTACTATCGTTTTTAAATGTATTTTTTTTTTAAGGACTTAATTGTATGTCCTTGTGGTGTATGTGGGTGCTCGTGAAGAGGTCAATGCCATTTTTACGTATGTATATATGTGTGCACTCGTTATGTGCAAATGATTTATTTCAAATGATATGCAAACCTGCTTGTTTTGTGAGACAATGAACAAGGGGTATTGCTTGTGATGTTTGCCTATGCACTGACTTTGAATGTGTATGTTTGTATGTATATATATATATGGTTTATATTTTTTTGTTAAGCCGATTTGGTTTTGTTTTTTCGATTTATATAACGATAACAATTTTTACTTTGTGAAGAATTTTTAATAATTTAAATAATAATTTAAATTTATCGTTAATTAACAATTTTTACTTTTATTATTTTTTTTTATAATCTTTTTTAAGAATTTTCTATAGTTTAGGTCTACCCTAAGTATGTGGGTATGTATGTGCATAAATTGATGAAATGCAGAAATGCACTCATTACATATGTATGTAACGGGTGATTTTTTTGAGGTTAGGATTTTCATGCATTAGTATTTGACAGATCACGTGGGATTTCAGACATGGTGTCAAAGAGAAAGATGCTCAGTATGCTTTGACATTTCATCATGAATAGACTTACTAACGAGCAACGCTTGCAAATCATTGAATTTTATTACCAAAATCAGTGTTCGGTTCGAAATGTGTTTCGCGCTTTACGTCCGATTTATGGTCTACATAATCGACCAAGTGAGCAAACAATTAATGCGATTGTGACCAAGTTTCGCACTCAGTTTACTTTATTGGACATTAAACCAACCACACGAATGCGTACAGTGCGTACAGAAGAGAATATTGCGTCTGTTTCTGAGAGTGTGGCTGAAGACCGTGAAATGTCGATTCGTCGCCGTTCGCAGCAATTGGGTTTGTGTTATTCGACCACATGGAAGATTTTACGCAAAGATCTTGGTGTAAAACCGTATAAAATACAGCTCGTGCAAGAACTGAAGCCGAACGATCTGCCACAACGTCGAATTTTCAGTGAATGGGCCCTAGAAAAGTTGGCAGAAAATCCGCTTTTTATCGACAAATTTTGTTCAGCGATGAGGCTCATTTCTGGTTGAATGGCTACGTAAATAAGCAAAATTGCCGCATTTGGGGTGAAGAGCAACCAGAAGCCGTTCAAGAACTGCCCATGCATCCCGAAAAATGCACTGTTTGGTGTGGTTTGTACGCTGGTGGAATCATTGGACCGTATTTTTTCAAAGATGCTGTTGGACGCAACGTTACGGTGAATGGCGATCGCTATCGTTCGATGCTAACAAACTTTTTGTTGCCAAAAATGGAAGAACTGAACTTGGTTGACATGTGGTTTCAACAAGATGGCGCTACATGCCACACAGCTCGCGATTCTATGGCCATTTTGAGGGAAAACTTCGGAGAACAATTCATCTCAAGAAATGGACCCGTAAGTTGGCCACCAAGATCATGCGATTTAACGCCTTTAGACTATTTTTTGTGGGGCTACGTCAAGTCTAAAGTCTACAGAAATAAGCCAGCAACTATTCCAGCTTTGGAAGACAACATTTCCGAAGAAATTCGGGCTATTCTGGCTGAAATGCTCGAAAAAGTTGCCCAAAATTGGACTTTCCGAATGGACCACCTAAGACGCAGCCGCGGTCAACATTTAAATGAAATTATCTTCAAAAAGTAAATGTCATGAACCAATCTAACGTTTCAAATAAAGAACCGATGAGATTTTGCAAATTTTATGCGTTTTTTTTTTTAAAAAGTTATCAAGCTCTTAAAAAATCACCCTTTACATAGATATGTGAAGGTATGTCATGTACGATATAATTGGTATGATATGTATATTGAGTATAATATGGATGTATGTTTTATGGAGGATGGAGTCATATGTAGAAGTTCACGTAAGTGAGGAAAGTTTCTGACTGCCATTCACTTGGGAGTGGCCAGGAACGATTCTTTTACATGTGGCTCAAGCAGCTCACAACTTCCGGTCTTAGACCAAGTATCCTCTGGGTAGCCAACAGACATCCGTCTGGAAGCGAGCTAAAGTGAGAAGGCGAATCCCGCTTATGCGGTTGTGCGTTGGGCTTGGGACCCACCACATAAAAACGAATAACCAGTGAATAAGAAACACAGGCCTCGGATGAGAAACCCCCCTTTTGATGACGACCACGGCAAACGTATAAAGGACTATGATTTAAGGGCATGCACCTGGAATGTCCGGACTCTTAATTGGGAAGGTGCCTCTGCCCAGCTGGTTGATGTCCTCGTAAGAGTAAAGGCTGACATCACCGCAATCCAAGAAATGCGATGGACGGGACAAGGACGGAAGAAGGTGGGTCCTTGTGACATCTACTACAGCGGCCATATAAAGGAGCGCAAATTCGGTGTGGGATTCGTGGTGGGAGAGAGACTCCGTCGTCGAGTCCTGGCATTCACTCCGGTGGATGAACGTCTAGCCACAATCCGCATCAAAGCGAGGTTCTTCAATATATCGCTGATTTGCGCCCACGCCCCGACGGAAGAGAAGGACGAAGTGATCAAAGATACCTTCTATGAGCGCCTAGAACGTACCTATGAGCGCTGCCCCCGCCACGATGTCAAAATCGTGCTTGGCGATTTCAACGCTAGGGTGGGTAAAGAAGGTGTCTTTGGCACAACAGTCGGAAAATTCAGCCTCCATGACGAAACATCACCAAACGGTCTGAGGCTGATCGACTTCGCCGGGGCCCGAAATATGGTCATCTGTATATATATATATAGTACTAGATTCCAGCATAAGAAAATCCATCAAGCTACTTGGCTGTCCCCGGATCGAATCACTCGCAACCAGATCGATCATGTTGTGATAGATGGACGACATGTCTCCAGTGTTTTTGATGTGCGTACGCTTCGTGGTCCCAACATCGACTCGGACCACTATCTTGTAGCAGCTAAAATACGCACCCGCCTCTGTGTAGAAAAGCGCACACGTCAACAAACACAAGGAAGGTTCGACATCGAGAAGCTGCAATCACAACCGACAGCCGAACGATTTTCTACTCGACTTGCACTTCTGCTCTCTGAGAGCACTCATCAGCATCTCGGTATAAGGGAGCTGTGGGACGGCATATCAAACTCCTTACGTACAGCTGCAACCGAAACCATTGGCTTTCGGAAAAGCCCAAAAAACAGCTGGTATGATGAGGATTGTCGTCTCGCAGTGGAGAGAAAACAGACTGCCTACCTCGCAATGTTGCGATCAACCGCAACACGAGCGGGATGGGAAAGATACCGAGAGCAGAGGAAGCGAGACGCATTTGCAGAAAAAGAAAGAAAGAGGCCGAAATGCGTGAGTATGACGAGCTTGACAAGCTGGCCGACAGGGGTAATGCTCGAAAATTTTACGAAAAGATCCGGCGACTAACTGAAGGTTTCAAGACCGGAGCACACTCCTGTAGGACCCCCAGCGGTGATCTAGTGGTTGATGACCAGAGTATACTGTGTTTGTGGAGGGAACACTTCTCCAGCCTGCTGAATGGCAGTGAAAGTACAACACCAGGAGATGGCGAACCCGATTCCCCAATCGACGACGATGGAACAGATGTTCCATTGCCCGACCGTGAAGAAATTAGAATAGCAATTACCCGCTTGAAGAACAACAAGGCGGCGGGGGCCGATGGATTGCCGGACGAGCTATTCAAATACGGCGGCGAAGAGCTGATAAGGTGCATGCATCAGCTGCTTTGCGAAATATTTTTTTTTTTTCATATAATTCTTTATTTATTGAATCTGCTCTTTGGAGCCTAACAATAAGTTATAAAATCTTAATTCTAATTAAAACTAGACAAGCTCAACCAATTGATTGAGTTGTTTTGGTGAAACGTTGCTCCTCAGTGTGCTGGCATATCTCTTCTTTTTAGACGTGATTGATTACAAGAATGTAATAAAGCATTAGCCAATGGGTTTGGGTGATCGCGGAGTTTGGATAAATATTTATTTCTGCTGTTCTCTACTTCTTTCTTTACCATGAGAATACCAAGATCTTTATGGATATTTTCATTACGCATATACCATGGTGAGCACGTGATTGTTCTAAGCATTTTTGATTGGAATCTCTGAATTATATCGATATTGGTTGCACAGGTCGTACCCCACAGTTGGATGCCGTACATCCAAATCGGCTTTATGACCGCGTTGTATAATAGAACTTTGTTGTCTAGGCTAAGTTTTGAATTTTTATTTAAAAGCCAATTTAAATGTGCTGCTCTTATCTTCATGCAGGTTATTTTGCTCGATATGTGTTTTTTCCACGTGAGCCTTCTATCCAAGTGAATACCAAGATATGTTACTTCAGTCGCTTGGGGTACTAAAATATTGTTCATTTTAACTGCCGGACACGTTTTTGGTCTTAGAGAAAATGTAACATGCTTGCACTTTTGTTCGTTTACATTTATACGCCAGTTGGTTAGCCATTCTTCGACAAAAATCAAATGATCTTCTAATACTCTTGATGCTATAATTGGGCATTTGTTTCGGCTCACTAAAGCTGTGTCATCCGCAAAAGTTGATGTCAAAATATTACTAGCTGTTGGAAGGTCTGCTGTATATATTATGTATAGAGTTGGCCCTAAAACACTGCCCTGAGGTACACCAGCTCTTATTGGTCGTTCTTCAGATATGAAGTCTCCTACTTTGACAGTAAACTTTCTATTTTTTAAATAAGACTCCAAGGTTTTATGCATTTCGAAAGGTAAGCTTTTTTTAATCTTATATAAAAGCCCGTCATGCCACACTTTATCGAACGCCTGAGCCACATCTAGAAATATAGCAGAACAGTACTCTCTATACTCGAACGCCCTTCTGATTTCGTTAGTAATTCTATTTACTTGTTCTACAGTGCCATGTTTTGCACGAAAACCGAATTGGTGCGTTGGTATTACATTATTTTCATGGAGGAAAGGAGATATCTTTGATAGTAACACTTTTTCAAATATTTTAGAAAGACAGGGTAGAAGACTGATTGGTCTGTATGAAGACGGCTGTGTCAAGTCTTTACCTGGTTTCTCTATCATGATGATCTGCGACTTTTTCCATGAACTTGGATAGTACCCGAAACTGAGAATAGCGTTAAAGAGCAAGGAGAGTACTGTTAAAGCAATATTTGGTAACTCAATTAGCATTTTTGGAGTAATTTTATCGTGTCCTGCCGACTTTTTAGGATTCAGCTCTTTTATGATTTTAATAATTTCGGAAGATGACGTTTGAATAGACCCAAGCGACTCGTTAGCGCTATTGGAGATGATTGGCAGCTTAAAGCTGTTCTTTGGGCAATTAGGTTGAAATACCTTTTCTAGGTGATTTGCGAAACAATTTGCCTTATCCTCGTCACTTCGTGCCCAGTTTCCACCCAAGCCTCTTATAGGCAAGTTGGAGTCGACTGGAGGCTTCATTGACTTTTGGGCTTTCCAAAGAGAATTTCCTTTGTTTGAATTTGGACACAGTTTCTTTATATAATTGTGAGTGTGGTATTCTTCCTCACGTTTAAGCGCTGTTTTTAGTTTTCGTACAGCATATTTTAGTTGCAGCTGAGTAGAAGGGGAGCGATTTAACTGCCATTCACGTCTAGCTCGCCTTTTTCCATTTACAAGCTTTTCTATTTCATTATTAGTGAGTTTTCTGCGGATAATCGGTTTATTGCTTATGTTTGGTGTTGCTATGACAGCTGCATTTGATATTACATCATTAAATTCCCTTATACCTTCATCAATATCTCTTTCTGTATCTATTTTTACATCAATATTAATGTGGCTACTCACATATTTTTATATTTTAACCAGTTCGTTTTGTGAGATGTTAGACCCACCTTTGGCTCAACGAATATGGGTTCTTCACACAACTTTATTAGTACAGGTGAATGATCTGAAGATAAGTCTGTACATGTATCAGCTGTCACAAGTGATCTATCTATATTTTTGGTTACAGCGAAATCAATTAAATCTGGTATTTTGTTACGATCACTGGGCCAGTATGTAGGCTTACCAGGAGATATTATATCAAGGTTATTGTGGTTCATAATGGTTTGGTACAACTGGCGTCCTTTCGGATTATTAAGACGTGACCCCCAGTACATGTGTTTTGCATTATAATCTCCACCTGCTAGAAATCTATGACCTAGCGTTCCAAAGAAGTCTTTAAATTCGCTATCTGTAATTTTAAAACGAGGTGGGCAGTATATAGCCGTTAGATTTAAATCACAATTCCGATTTTTTAACGATATTGTTGTAGCTTGTAACTGTGCTGTAGCATGAGAACCCAGAGTAAAGTGGTTTAACCGATTTCTAACTTTGCGAAATATGGTCGGAAGAAAGCATGCCCGACGATTGGAATCTCAGTGTACTCTGCCCAATCCACAAAAAGGGAGACCCCACAATCTGCGCCAACTATCGTGGGATAAGCCTCCTTAACATCGCTTATAAGGTTCTATCGAGCGTATTGTGTGAAAGACTAAAGCCCACCGTCAACAAACTGATTGGACCTTATCAGTGTGGCTTTAGACCTGGAAAATCAACAACAGACCAGATATTCACCATGCGTCAAATTTTGGAGAAGACCCGTGAAAATAGGATCGACACACACCATCTCTTTGTCGACTTTAAAGCTGCTTTCGACAGCACGAAAAGGAGCTGCCTTTATGCCGCGATGTCTGAATTTGGTATCCCCGCAAAACTAATACGGCTGTGTAAGTTGACGTTGAGCAACACCAAAAGCTCTGTCAGGATCGGGAAGGACCTCTCCGAGCCGTTCGATACCAAACGAGGTTTCAGACAAGGTGACTCGCTATCGTGCGACTTCTTTAACCTGATGCTGGAAAAAATTATAAGAGCTGCAGAGCTAAACAGAGAGGGTACCATCTTCTACAAGAGTGTACAGCTCTTGGCGTACGCCGATGATATCGATATCATTGGAAACAACACCCGCGCCGTTAGTTCTGCTTTTTCCCGCCTGGATAAGGAAGCGAAGCGAATGGGTCTGGTGGTGAACGAGGACAAGACGAAATATCTCCTGTCATCAAACAAACAGTCAGCGCATTCGCGTCTTGGCTCCCACGTCACTGTTGACAGTCATAACTTTGAAGTTGTAGATAATTTCGTATACCTAGGAACCAACATTAACACCGATAATAATGTCAGCCTTGAAATCCAACGCAGAATCACTCTTGCCAACAGGTGCTACTATGGACTGAGTAGGCAATTGAGAAGTAAAGTCCTCTCTCGACGAACAAAAACTAAACTCTACAAGTCCCTCATCATTCCCGTCCTACTTTATGGTGCAGAAGCGTGGACGATGTCAACATCCGATGAGACGGCACTAGGAGTTTTCGAGAGAAAGGTTTTGCGGAAGATTTACGGTCCCTTAAACATTGGCAACGGCGAATACCGCAGAAGATGGAATGATGAGCTGTATGTGTTGTTCGACGACATAGACATAGTCCAGCGAATAAAAAGACAGCGGCTACGCTGGCTGGGTCATGTTGTTCGAATGGATGAAAGTGCCCCAGCTCTGAAAGTTTTCGATGCAGTACCCGCTGGTGGAAGCCGAGGAAGAGGGAGACCTCCACTCCGGTGGAAAGACCAGGTGGAGAAGGACCTGTCTTCACTTGGTATTACCAATTGGCGCCAAAACGCCAAAAGGAGAGATGCGTGGCGCACTGTTGTGGACTCGGCTATAACCGCGTAAGCGGTTTCTACGCCAGTTAAGAAGAAGAAGATGTTTTATGGATATACATATATGTTTGCATGCATGGGGGGATGGGGTCATATGTAGAAGTTCACGCAAGTGAGGAAAGTTTCTGATTGCCATTCACTTGGGCGTGGCCTGGAACGATTCTTTTGCATATGACTCAAGCAGCTCACGACTTCCGGTTTTAGACCAAGTATCCCCTGGGTAGCTAACAGACATCCGTTTGGAGGCGAGCTAAAGTGAGAAGGCGAATCCCGCTTCTGCGGTTGTGCGTAGGGCTTGGGACCCACCACATAAAAAAAAATCTCCCCAATGAAAACAAACACCGAGCCTCGGATGAGAAACCCCCCTTTTGATGACGACCCCTGCAAACGTACTAAGGATCATGATTTGAGGGCATGCACCTGGAATGTCCGGACTTTTAATTGGGAAGGTGCCTCTGCCCAGCTGGTTGATGTCTGACATCACCGCCGTCCAAGAAGTGCGATGGACGGGACAAGGACGGAAGAAGGTGGGTCCTTGTGACATCTACTACAGCGGCCATATAAAGGAGCGCAAATTTGGTGTTGGATTTGTGGTGGGAGAGAGACTACGTCGCCGAGTCCTGGCATTCACCCCGGTGGATGAACGTCTTGCCACAATCCGCATCAAAGCGAGGTTCTTCAACATATCGCTGATTTGCGCCCACGCCCCGACGGAAGAGAAGGACGAAGTGATCAAAGATACCTTCTATGAGCGCCTAGAACGTACCTATGAGCGCTGCCCCCGCCACGATGCCAAAATCGTGCTTGGCGATTTTAACGCCAGGGTGGGTAAAGAAGGTGTCTTTGGCACAACAGTCGGAAAATTCAGCCTCCATGACGAAACATCGCCAAACGGCCTGAGGCTGATCGACTTCGCTGGGGCCCGAAATATGGTTGTCTGTAGTACCAGATTCCAGCATAAAAATTCATCAAGCAACGTGGCTGTCCCCTGATCGAAACACGCGCAATCAAATCGATCACGTTGTGATAGACGGAAGACATGTCTCCAGTGTTTTAGACGTGCGTACGCTCCGAGGACCAAACATTGACTCGGACCATTATCTAGTAGCAGCAAAGATACGCACTCGCCTCTGTGCAGCAAAGAACGCCCGTCAACAAACACAAGGAAGGTTCGACGTCGAAAAGCTGCAATCACAACCGACAGCCGAACGATTTTCTACTCGACTTGCACTCCTGCTCTCTGAGAGCACTCATCAGCATCTGGATATAAGGGAGCTGTGGAACGGCATCTCAAACTCATTGCATACCGCTGCAGCCGAAACAATTGGTCTCCGGCAACGCCAAAAAACCAGTTGGTACGATGAGAATTGTCGTTCCGCAGTGGAGAGAAAACAGACTGCCTACCTCGCAACGTTGCGATCGACCACAACACGTTCGGGGTGGGATAGATATCGAGAACTGAAGAGGGAAGCGAGACGCATTTGCAGACGTAAAAAGAAAGAGGCCGAAATGCGTGAGTATGAAAAGCTTGAAAAGCTGGCCGACATGGGTAATGCTCGAAAATTTTATGAAAAAATGAAGCGACTTAACGAAGGTTTCAAGACCGGAGCATTATCATGTAGGGACCGAGGAGGTAATCTGGTAACGGATGTCCAGAGCATACTGGGATTATGGAGGGAACACTTCTCCGACCTGCTCAATGGCAGTGAAAGTACAACACCAGGAGATGGCGAACCCGATTCCCCAATCGATGACGATGGAATAGATGTTCCATTATCCGACCATGAAGAAATTCGAATAGCAATTACCCGCTTGAAGAACAACAAAGCGGCGGGGGCCGATGGATTACCGGCCGAGCTATTCAAGTACGGCGGCGAAGAACTGATAAGGTGCATGCATCAGCTTCTTTGTAGAATATGGTCGGAAGAAAGCATGCCGGACGATTGGAATCTTAGTGTGCTCTGCCCAATCCATAAGAAGGGAGACCCCACAATCTGCGCCAACTATCGTGGTATAAGTCTCCTCAATATCGCATATAAGGTTTTGTCGAGCGTATTGTGTGAAAGACTAAAGCCCACCGTCAACGAACTGATTGGACCTTATCAGTGTGGCTTTAGACCTGGAAAATCTACAATGGACCAGATATTCACCATGCGCCAAATCTTGGAAAAGACCCGAGAGAGAAGAATCGATACTCACCATCTTTTTATCGATTTTAAAGCTGCCTTCGATAGCACGAAAAGGAGCTGCCTTTATGCCGCGATGTCTGAATTTGGTATCCCTGAAAAATTAATACGGCTATGTAAGTTGACGTTGAGCAACACCAAAAGCTCCGTCAGGATCGGGAAGGACCTCTCCGAGCCGTTCGATACCAAACGAGGCTTCAGACAGGGTGACTCACTATCGTGCGACTTCTTCAATCTATTGCTGGAAAAAATAATACGAGCAGCAGAGCTAAATAGAGAGGGTACAATCTTTTACAAGAGTGTACAGCTCCTGGCGTATGCCGATGATATTGATATCATCGGAAGCAACACCCGCGCCGTTTGTTCTGCGTTTTCCAGACTGGATAAAGAAGCGAAGCGTATGGGTCTGGTGGTGAATGAGGACAAGACGAAATATCTCCTGTCATCAAACAAACAGTCAGCGCACTCGCGTCTTGGCTCCCACGTCACTGTTGATAGTCATAACTTTGAAGTTGTAGATAATTTCGTTTATCTGGGAACCAGCATTAACAACACCAACAATGTCAGCCTTGAAATCCAACGCAGAATCACTCTTGCCAACAGGTGCTACTTTGGACTGAGTAGGCAATTGAAAAGTAAAGTCCTCTCTCGACGAACCAAAATCAAACTCTATAAGTCGCTCATTATTCCCGTCCTGATGTTTGGCGCTGAAGCGTGGACGATGACAACATCCGATGAGACGACTCTTGGGGTTTTCGAGAGAAAGGTTTTGCGCAAGATTTATGGTCCTCTGAACATTGGCAACGGCGAATACCGCAGACGATGGAACGATGAGCTGTACGATTTATACGACGACATTGACATAGTTCAGCGAATAAAAAGACAGCGGCTACGCTGGCTAGGTCATGTTGTACGGATGGAAGAAAACACTCCAGCTCTGAAAGTATTCGATGCAGTACCCGCTGGAGGAAGCCGCGGAAGAGGACGACCTCCACTCCGGTGGAAAGACCAAGTGCAAAGTGACCTGGCTTCACTTGGTGTTTCCAATTGGCGCCAAAAAGCAAAAAGGAGGAATGAGTGGCGCGCTCTGGTGGATTCGGCTATAATCGCTTAAAGCGGTTCCTACGCCAAATATATATATATATATATATATATATATATGTTATTATTGTGCCTTTACTTACTCTTTAGATGCAATCCTGCTTACTGCTTTGATAAACAGAAGGGGTATTGCTGAACTCTTTTGCAAATCAATGTTTGAATTTATATTTTTCTTTTTGTATCTGAGGATTGTGTGTATTTGTATGCACGAAATTTAGTATAGGCATATAATAACGAATTGTTAATAGCTGCTTTTTTATTGAGCTGTTTTAACCTTTTTTTATTATTACGGCTCAAATCAATTATCCGTATTTAGACATACATTTATGCATATTAGAATAAGAAATAATAATGGGATTCGATACACTCACTTCGTGTTCCCTCAGGGGTTTAAGGGGTATATGAACTTATTCCAATATTTTTGAGTGAGAGTTTGTGGGGTTTTTTTCGAGTTTCTCCTCCTTTCCTTTTGGCTGCTGGTTGACCCTTTTGGAATATTGTTGGGTTTGTATTTAGTTAATTTCGCGCCCGTTTCTTTAGTTAAGTTTATTAGTGTGTTGGTTTTAGTTTTCGCGCCCGACCGGTTTTTTCCTTTTTGGTTTTTACTGTGTTGTATTTGTTTTATATTTTTTGCAACCACTTTATATTATATTTTTATGTATACTTATTTAAAATTTTTGATTTTTGCGTATATTTATATTTTTATTTTATTTATATTAATATTATATTATTCTTTCACAGTATGAGTTTATATTTATTTGCCCGTCACTGCACTGCACATGGACTCAGTTAGTTTGAGCTTCGTATGTGTATATATGTATAAATATTTTTATATATCTCTGGTCATTGACCTGTTTTTTCCTTATTATAATGTGATCTTTTCTTTTTGTATTTAAAGCTCTTTAACTGCACTTGTTCTACACGTCACTTTACTTTTGCCACCTTTTATGTGAACTTTTTGCTTCACTGTACTTTATTTTTGTCACCTTTGTGTATTTCTAATTATTTATTTAAATTTAAGTTTCGTGTTTCAATGGTGCTTTTCTTAAGGCTCGAAGGACCATGTATAATTTCGTAAGGAAGATTGATAAATGTTTTTAAAATAAGGAAGCGCAAGTATTGATGTGTATTCTGTTGTAATATATTTAGGCAATTCACAAGCTTTGTTGTATGTCTTATGTCATATTTTAATATTCTTAAAAAATACGACACTTGTTTGCACCCTTAACTGTTGTATGTCATATTATGTCATATTTCTGCACTTAATCATAGCGATTTTTGCTGAGGCCAAAACCAGATATATGTCCGTATTTTGCTGATATATACAATGTGCGGTATTAATCGGTTGAGAAGTGTTCGGGCAGAAGGGCACGAGCAAAACCGACCACTGACCGACCCAAAAAAACCGGTTCTTCACAGAAAACCGACTACCCACTCGTCGAAGTCATATTTTAAATTTGCATATGAAACAACAACAGTGTTGATATGACAGTTATAAAAAAATATGACAATATGACGATATGACACACTATGACACCTTGTGAATACCCCAATTATATTATATGTTTTCTTATTTTCTTCAAATTGAATTTATAAAATCAGTATGACAATTTTATTTATTTAAAATACGACGGAGGGCGGTGAATATTCGCTGATCGGGTGACCGGGCATGCGGAATCTCAAAACGATAAAAGAGAAGTGGGGTTCGGGTCGCATTGTACGTCTCTTTTGTTTGTTGTGTTCGGATGTGCAGTGTGGTGTCATCATGTAGTTTCATCGTGTATGGGTGTAGTTGTGTGCATTGGTGCGCAGTGTCCCTGCCAGCCAAAGGTGGTGAAAAAGCTGGTTAAACCGAAGTTTTTTAAACCCACAAAAGTGGTAAAAAAAGTAGGCCAGCATAGCTGCTTGTGAGTTTTTTAACCACTATTCCCCGTACGAATACAAAAACAAAATAACCCAAACGTGTGCGTTGGTGTTAGTAATTGAAGAAACATGAGGGGAAAGTGGTTAGGTCTGGCTGGCAGGGGTTCTCTTGAGTGAGTTGGTGAGTGTGGTGAGTGTGCAGTGTGGTTGTGTTATGCTCATTTAAACAAATACATTCGCCCAGTTGAAATGGGTAAAAACTATTTTGCCATTGCTTAATGGTTCCCGTGAAATCATTGTTATTTTTTGTATTTTAAAGCAAGTATTTTGTTAGTTTTAATGTTTCACTTTTTTCAATATAAATAAGAAAATTAATGAACTTGCACTATTCGAATAATCGACAATGAACGGTTAACCCAATAGTCGAAAATGAGCGGTTAATCGAATAGCCGATGACTGACGACAATCCGAATAGTGCAAACCGAATATTATTATTCGCATAATTCTCTATTCGGTTAATTCGGTTAGTCGATTAGTCGAATACCAAGAGCTCTTGTGTGTAGTCTATACTAATATTATAAAGAGGAAATGTTTGTTTTTTGTTTGTTTGTCTCGAATAGGCTCAGAAACTACTGAACCGATTTGAAAAATTCTTTCACCGTTGGAAAGCTATACTAGCCCTGAGTGACATAGGCTATATTTAGTTAAAACAAGTAAGGAAGGGCTAAGTTCGGGTGTAACCGAACATTTTATACTCTCGCAATTTATTTATTTAATATTATATAATACACAATTTGACCCACATATTCATCATATATATTGTATAAAGTCCATTGAAAGTTGGAAACCCTAATATTAGGTTAGAAGTACCGAGGTCCTCATGTTCGATATATGGGGCCTTGACAACCTATGGTCCGATTTCGGTGATTTTTAGAATGGGGCTGCCACACTATAAACTTAGTATTTGTGCAAAGTTCTGCATCGATATCTTCACTAGTGCTTACTTTATATATTGTAAAGTTAACGATTCAGATAGTCTTCAAAGTTCTGGTATATAGGAAGTAGGCGTGGTTGTGAAGCAATTTGGCCTATTTTCACAACATATCATTGGGATGTAAGGAAACTATTACAAACCAAGTTTCATTGAAATCGGTCGAGTAGTTCCTGAGATATGATTTTTGACCCATAAGTGGGCGACGCCACGCCCATATTCCTTTTTGTAAAAAAATCTGAGTGTAGCTTCTACCTGCCATTTCCTATGTGAAATTTAGTGTTTCTGGCGGTCTTGGTTAGTGAGCTATCCCACTTTTAGTAATTTTCAACCTAACCTTTGTATGGGAGGGGGGCGTGGTTATTATCCGATTTCTGTCAGTTTTGGACTGTATAAGGAAATGGCTAAAAAAAACGACTGCAGAAAGTTTGATTTATATAGCTCTATTGGTTTGCGAGATATATACAAAAAACCTATTTGGGGGCGGGGCCACGCCCACTTCCCCAAAAAAATTACATACAAATATGCCCCTTCCTAGTGCGATCCTTCATACCAAATTTTTTATATTTTATGGAAACATAGCTTTATTTATGGCTTAGTTATGGCACTTTATGTGTTTTCGGTTTTCGCCATTTTGTGGGCGTGGCAGTGGTCCGATTTTGCTGATTTTCGAACTTAACCTTCTTATGGTGCCAAGGAACACATGTTCCAAGTTTCATTAAGATATCTCAATTTTTACTCAAGTTACAGCTTGCACGGACGGACGGACAGACGGACGGACAGACAGACATCCGGATTTGAACTTTTCTCGTCACCCTGATCATTTTGATATATATAACCCTATATCTAACTCGTTTAGTTTTAGGATTTACAACCAACCGTTATGTGGACAAAACTATAATACTCTCGTAGCAACTTTGTTGCGAGAGTATAAAAAATAGGGTTTCTTACCAAAACTCCGATAATGTAAAAAAAATAACAAAAAACTTTCTTTAATCGCGAATGCTGCAAAAACGATTGAAGATATAACAAAGTGATGTACTACAATTTTGTAGAACTTATCATTATCTACAAAAAACGTCGCGACATCATATCTCTAACTATTATAGTTTTGTCACAAAAAGCGATTTTATATAAACAAAAATTAATTAAAATAATTAAATAAAATCGCGCGGTCGGCTCCCTACTGAATGTTGATGTGTGGAATTAAAAAAAATTGTCGCTTGATAATAATCCATATTAATATTATAAATGCGAAAGTAACTCTGTCTGTCTGTTACTCTTTCACGCCTAAACGGCTGAACGGATTTTGATGAAATTTGGTATGGTGATAGATGATAACCTAGAAATGGTCATAGGCTATAAATAATCATTCAATGGTTCTTAGGGGGTAGGCAGTAGGCAGATAACTAAATTAAGTTAGTGATTTTTAGTCGTTTTTGTTGGGACTTTTGCTCTTTCACGTCTAAACGGCTGAACGGATTTTGATGAAATTTAGTAAGGTAATAGATGGTTACCTAAAAACGGATATAAAATCAAAAAGATCACGTCATCGTACTTAGGGGGTAGAAAGTAGACAGAAAACTGAATTGAGTTAGTGATTTTTTATGGTTTTTGCTGGGAGTTTTGCTCTATCAAGCCTAAACGGCTGAACGGATTTTAATGAAATTTAGTTAGGAGATATTAATAATTAACATTTTGTTTTACTTCTAATTTACAGTTACATAAATATAATATAAACATGAATTGCTGTTCGTTAGTCTCGCAAAAAGTCGATAACGGCCAAACCGATCTGGCTAATTTTAGTGTTCAAATATTCGTGGAAGGCCAGGAAAAGATTAGACAGTGAGTAAATATGGAAAAATTGCGAGGAAGATAATAATAAGAGAATTTTATTCGGGTTGGCAAGAAAAATATAAAAAGAGAAAACAAAAAAATAATATTTTGAAGGTTATCATTGTTGCTTTGTTAAAATATTTTTGTTATAGTTCAATTGTATAAGGTTGTGTCGATAGCCCAAAACAATTTGTAACAAATAAGGAAAGGCTAAGTTCGGGTCCAACCGAACATTTTATACTCTCGCAATTTATTGATGTAATTTTATTAAGATAACATACAATTGTACCTATATATTCGGCATAACGTCCAATAGAAAATCATCATATATAGTATATGAGGGCTGATGTAATTCCAGAACCAATTTTACTCATTTTCGGGAATAGGGGTATCTTGGCACCTGTTAGTAGGCAAACAAACGGCACATTCGGCCTTGAAATTACTCCTAAATTGCAAATGAACGAAACACCAGTCGGCAAAATCGCCAAAAATTGCGCTATAACGAAGATTTTCCAAATATTCAAGAAGTCGCTGGAGGTACTGCACAGGACTTTTAAAGATCTTGATTGTCGATGAACGTTTATGGTGATTTACGCCAGACTCTTCCAATTATTCCTCGATCAACTGTTACTGACGGGCTAATCGCATGCTAACATATATATGAGTGTTTTTGCAACTATATCAAATTGGGATTGTAGAATCAGTTGGAAATGGTAGGGTCGCAGTTGACACCTCGATAGATTAATAGCATTTCCAACAGATTTCTGTCACTTCATTGACTCGAAAGAGAAGTTTTCCTGACATGAAACCTCAATATAATAACCATAAATGACTGATTGAATGACCTATATTGGTGGAAAAAAATATATCGATAATCTTAATGCGACAATTTAGAATTTCGGTCCAAGAGAGTTGACACAGCTACAAACCAGGATGATGTAGTCAATTATCCCAAACTATTTAAAATTGCCTGAACTATCAACACTCACTTTGCAATTAAAGGTAGTGTGAGTTGTCATCATATCAAGCCAAGATTGGACCAACTTAATTTAATGTATACCTTGCCACAAAAACGTGTGGCCGGGTCTGCTAGTATAATATAAAAATGAATTGTTCGTTTGTGCCGCAAAAAAACGAAAACGGCCAAACCGATCTGGCTAATTTTAGTCTTGAAATATTCGTGGAAGGCCAGAAAAAGATTAGAAAGTGAGTAAATATGGAAAAATTGCGAGGAAGATAATAATAAGCGAATTTTATTCGAATTGGCAAGAAAAATATAAAAAGAGAAAACAAAAAAATAATATTTTGAAGGTTATCATTGTTGCTTTGTTAAAATATTTTTGTTATTGTTCAATTGAATAAGGTTGTTTCGATAGCCCAAAACAATTTGTAACAAATAAGGAAAGGCTAAGTTCGGGCCCAACCGAACATTTTATACTCTCGCAATTTATTGATGTAATTTTATTAAGATAACACACAACTTGACCTATATATTCGGCATAAAGTCCAATAGAAAATCATCATATATAGTATATGAGGGCTGATGTAATTCCAGAACCAATTTCACTCATTTTCATCACCAAGGTTAACGGGAATAGGGGCAACATGGCACCTGTTTCCTGATTTTCCAAATATTCAAGAAGTCGCTGGAGGTACTGCACAGGACTTTAAAAGATCTTGATTGTCGATGAACGTTTTTGGTGGAGCCAGGATTCTGTTAACAGGTGATTTACGCCAGACTCTTCCAATTATTACTGGATCAACTATTACTGACGGGCTAATCGCATGCCTAAAATCATTTAATTTGTGGCGACACATAAAGAATCGCCAATTAACAACTAACATATGAGTGTTTTTGCAACAATATCAAATTGCGATTGTAGAAGTAGTTGGCAGTTGACACCTCGATGGATTAACAGCATTTCCAACAGATTTCTGTCACTTCATTGACTCGAAGGAGAAGTTTTCCTGACATGAAACCTCAATATGATAACCATAAATGACTGATTGAGTGACCTATATTGGTGGTAAAAAAAAATATCGATGATCTTAATGCGACAATTTAGAATTTCGGTCCAAGAGAGTTGACACAGCTACAAACCAGGATGACGTAGTCAATTATCCCAAACTATATAAAATTGCCTGTACTATCACCATTCACTTTGCAATTAAAAGTAGTGTGAGTTGTAATCATGCTGCGTAACATAAATCAACCTCGAGTAATCAATATCGTCGCCGAAGCCAAGATTGGACCAACTTAATTTAATGTATAGTTGCAGGAGCTTGGACGATGTCAACATCAGATGAGACGACACTAGGAGTTTTCGAGGGGAAAATTTTTCGCAAGACTTACGGTCCTCAGAACATTGGCAACGGCGAATACCGCAGACGATGGAACGATGAGCTGTACGATTTATACGACGACATTGACTTAGTACAGCGAATAAAAAGACAGCGGCTAAGCTGGCTAGGTCATGTTGTCCGAATGGACGAAAACACTCCAGCTCTGAAAGTGTACCCGCCGGAGGAAGCCGAGGAAGGGGAAGGCCTCCACTCCGTTGGAGGGACCAGTTGGAGAGCGACCTGGTTACACTTGGAATCTCCAACTGGCGCCGAACCGCGAAGGAAAGAGAGGAGTGGCGCGCTCTCATCGATTCGGCTATAACGGTTGAACGCCAATCACACACGCCACATACCTTAGCCACAAAAAGGTGTGGCCAGGTCTGCTAGTAATGAATAAGGCTCAACCCACACCGGATTAGTCAAAAACGTCTTTGGCTAATAAGACACAAAAACGTATTTTGCTATCACACATTGACATATGTATGTACATAGATGCATTTGTATGACTTGTAAATTGTGCTGTTGATTGCTGGTTATTGTTGTTGTCATAAGGCCGGTTGAAACATTCATTTGTAATTTCTTCTCGCACGAACGAACAGTCGAAGCGTTGGCACACTACACACACACTCACATTTCATTTGCTATGATGCGAACGTGCGGTCTTCGATGGACAATGTCAACAAATACAACAAACAACAAATATAGCATGCATTGTCTTGTATTTGGAATATTTCATATCATGCTCCATGCAGAGAGTTGGATGCGCTTGTTTGTGTTTGTGTGTATGTGTGTGTGCATGTGAAAAAAAAAAATTCAATTTCACCGGGCCATTCGTATGTTTGTGGCAAACACAGCTCAGTGTTTCCAATTTCCAATTTAATGTTAATATGCTGCATTTGAGTTGCAGGAACTTATCCGTTAAACATATTCCACAATTTGTTGGTTGACTTGATTGAAGCGTGAGAGCCTTAATTGTAGTGAAATGAGTATGAAGTTAAATCATTTAGTATTTACATTCACTATTACTTACGCACAAGTATTTCGAGCATATATTTGTATTTGTATGGTAATTTTACTGTTATATAATCTGTACTGTAGGAAAATGTCTCGAATTATCCATCACTTAACCAAAAGTCATAGGCTTAAATTTAGCTATTAGTTAGTTATAAACAAATATATTATCGCTTGCTACTAAAGTCTGCTAAATCAGCTAAGCAACAGTTACACGTGTCCACATGCCCGCAGTAGTGCGCATGTACAACGCTGCGAATGAGCGACATGCCAGCCATACGAAATGACCGAAATAGTCTGACCGCTGACTCTGTGAGAGCATTGGACAATTGTGCGCTTTATGTGGCACATGAAAATTGTGAGGCAGTCAATGATATACCACTGGTCCCAGCGGCAACGCAAGCAACTGAATTCACAAACGCATAGACTCTACACTGCAGTGCTGCTGTCCGGCAATATTTTGGCGCCAATTCGCAGAATGTTTATGGGTATATGAGTGAATGTGTGTGTGTATGACTGCGCCTAGGGCACAGAAGTTATTGAAAATGTAAATTTGCTTTTGTGCCATTTCTCCTTGAAATTCCGTCAAGTTCAGGGTGTCAAGAAAATATTATATACCGAATTTCATTGAAATGTGTCGAGTAGTTCCTGAGATATGGTTTTTGACCCACAAGTGGGCGACGCCACGCCCATTTTCCATTTTGTAAAAAAATCTGAGTGCAACTTCTTTCTGCCATTTCCTCTGTAAAATTTAGTATTTCTGATGTTTTCCGTTAGTGAGTTAGCGCACTTTTAGTAATTTTCAACCTAACCTTTATATGGGAGTTGGGCGTGGTTATTATCCGATTTCAATTATTTTCATGGTGCGTGGTTGGGTACGTAAGGGAACCGACTGCAGAAAGTTTGGTTTATATAGCTTTATTGGTTTGCGAGATATATACAAAAAACCTATTTGTGAGCGGGGCCATGCCCACTTCTCCAAAAAAAATTCACCCAAATATGCCCCTCCCTAATGTGATCCTCTATTCCAAATTTCACTTCCGTAAATTTATGTGTTTTCGGTTTTCGACATTTTGTGGGCGTGGCAGTGGTCCGATAACGCCCATCAAGTCATCTCAATTTTTACTCAAGTTACAGCTTGCACGGACGGACGGACAGACAGACATCCGGATTTGAACTTTACTCGTCACCCTGATCATTTTGATATATATAACTTTGTTGCGAGAGTATAAAAAGAGGTTCGTTTAAACGCACCTTGGCAAAGAAGGCGAAAACTTTTTTTTGATTGGAAAAAACAACTGGATTGCTTCGTAAAATAAATAATTGGTATCTTTAGGTTAATTAAAGAGAAAAATTGTTTTATCATTATACACATTTTAAGATTATATCACGATTTTAGAGGGAAAATACCTCGGTGACTCAAAAAAGTTCAAACCAATATTTACCATAAGGAATGTTATTGAAGTCTGGAGATCGGGCACAAAATTTAAAGATCAGATGCAATCGTGAGACATTCTTTAAAAAAATGTAAAAATTATGGCGTGAAAAATCCATAATAAACTTAATATTCTTCAGATAAATTAAAGATCAAACCACTAAAAAATAAACGATAATTTAGGTTTTCCAGTGACAACCAGGAATATTGCTTACATTTTACATAACAGAAATTAGTTAAAATGGAAGAAACCGGTGTACAAGCCTGGTTGTATTTGGTATTTGGTATTGTTGCAAAAACACTCATATGTTAGTTGTTAATTGGCGATTCTTTATGTGTCGCCACAAATTAAATGATTTTAGGCATGCGATTAGCCCGTCAGTAACAGTTGATCCAGGAATAATTGGAAGAGTCTGGCGTAAATCACCTACTAACAGAATCCTGGCTCCACCAAAAACGTTCATCGACAATCAAGATCTTTTAAAGTCCTGTGCAGTACCTCCAACGACTTCTTGAATATTTGGAAAATTTTCGTTAAAGCGCTATTTTTGACAATTTTGCTGACTGGTGTTTCGTTCATTTGCAATTTAGGAGTAATTTCAAGGCCGAATGTGCCGTATGTTTGCCTACTAACAGGTGCCAAGTCGCCCCTATTCCCGTTAACCTTGGTGGTGAAAATGAGTGAAATTGGTTCTGGAATTACATCAGCCCTCACTATATACTATATATGATGATTTTCTATTGGACTTTATGTCGAATATATAGGTAAAATTGTGTGTTATCTTAATAAAATTACATCAATAAATTGTGAGAGTCTAAAATGTTCGGTTGGACCCGAACTTAGCCTTTCCTTATTTGTTAGAAATTGTTTTGGGCTATCGACACAACCTTATACAATTGAACAATAGCAAAAATATTTTAACAATGCAACAATGACAACCTTCAAATTATAATTTTTTGTTTTCTCTATTATATTTTTCTTGTCAACTCGAATAAAATTCTCTTATTATTATCTTCCTCGAAATTTTTTCATATTTACTCACTTTCTAATCTTTTTCTGGCCTTCCACGAATATTTCAAGACTAAAATTAGCCAGATCGGTTTGGCCGTTCACGTTTTTTTGCGGCACAAACGAACAGCAATTCATTTTTATATCATATTATTATCAAGCGACAATTATTTTTAATTCCGCACAGGACCATTCAAAAATGTTTAACTCGTGATATCTTTTGAATGGTATGTCAGAATCTAATAATTCAAAAAGTTATATAAAGGTTTTGAAGCGATCTTAAATAATAAATCATTTATTTCGATAAGGATTAATACTAAGGTATAAATAAAGAGCCTTTTCAAGTAGTGGTTTTTTGTAGATAATGATAAGTTCTACAAAATTGTAGTACATCACTTTGTTATATCTTCAATCGTTTTCGCAGCATTCGCGATTAAAGAAAGTTTTTTGGTATTTTTTTACATTATCGGAGTTTTGGTAAGGAACCCTATTTTTATACTCTCGCAACAAAGTTGCTAGCAACAAAGTTGCTAAGAGAGTATTATAGTTTTGTTCACATAACGGTTGTTTGTAACACCCAAAACTAAACGAGTTAGATATAGGGTTATATATACCAAAGTGATCAGGGTGAAGAGTGGAGTTCAAATCCGAATGTCTGTCTGTCCGTCCGTCCGTCCGTCCGTCCGTCCGTCCGTCCGTCCGTCCGTCCGTCCGTCCGTCCGTCTGTGCAAGCTGTAACTTGAGTAAAAATTAAGATATCTTGATGAAACTTGGCACACTTATTTCTTGGCACCATAGGAAGGTTGCTTTCGAAAATGAGCAAAATCGGACCACTGCCACGCCCACAAAATGGCGAAAACCAAAAACACATAAAGTGCCATAACTAAGCCATAAATAAAGCTATGGAAATAAAATTTGGTATGAAGGATCGCACTATGAAGGGGCATATGTGGATGTTTTTTTTTTGGGGATGTGGGCGTGGCCCCGCCCCCTAACCTGTTATTTGTATATATCTCGCAAACCAATAGAGCTATATAAACCAAACTTTCTGCAGTCGTTTTTTTTAGCCATTTCCTTATACATTCCAAAAATGACAGAAATCGGATAATAACCACGCCCACCTCCCATACAAAGGTTAAGTTGAAAATTACTAAAAGTGCGTTAACTCACTAACGAAAAACGTCAGAAACACTAAATTTCACATAAGGAATGGCAGATGGAAGCTGCACTCAGATTTTTTTACAAAATGGAAAATGGGCGTGGCATCGCCCACTTATGGGTCAAAAACCATATCTCAGGAACTACTCGACCGATTTCAATGAAACTTGGTTTGTAATAGTTTTCTTACATCCCAATGATATGTTGTGAAAATAGGCCAAATCGCTTCACAACCACGCCAACTTCCTATATACCAGAACTTTGAAGACGATCTGAATCGTTTACATTACAATATATAAAGTAAGCACTAGTGAAGATATCGGTGCAGAACTTTGCACAAATACTATGTTTATAGTGTGGCAGCCTCATTCTAAAAATCGCCGAAATCGGACCATAGGTTTTTAAGGCCCCATATATCGAACACGAGGACCTCGGTGCTTCTAACCTAATATTATGGTTTCCAACTTTCAATGGACTTTATACAATATATATAACGAATATGTGGGTCAAATTGTGTATTATATAATATTAATTAAGTTCAATAAATAAATTGCGAGAGTATAAAATGTTCGGTTACACCCGAACTTAGCCCTTCCTTACTTGTTTTAACTAAATATAGCCTATGTCACTCAGGGCTAGTATAGCTTTCCAACGGTGAAAGAATTTTTCAAATCGGTTCAGTAGTTTCGGAGCCTATTCGACACAAAAAAACAAAAAAAACAAACATTTCCTCTTTATAATATTAGTATAGATTATATGCTCATTTAATTTGGCTAAGATATTTCAGGATGGAGTCATATGTAGAAGTTCACGTAAGTGAGGAAAGTTTCTGACTGTCATTCACTTGGGAATGGCCAGGAACGATTCTTTTACATGTGGCTCAAGCAGCTCACGACTTTCGGTCTTAGACCAAGTATCCTCTGGGTAGCCAACAGACATCCGTTTGGAGGCGAGCTAAAGTGAGAAGGCGAAACCCGCCTATGCGGTTGTGCGTAGGGTTATGGACCCACCACATAAAAACACCCCCAATGAAAAAGAAAAAACAGCCTCGGTTGAGAGACCCCAATTTTGATGACGACCACTGCAAACGTTTAAAGGACTACGAATTAAGGGCATGCACCAGGAATGTCCGGACCCTTAATTGGGAAAGTGCCTCTGCCCAGCTGGTTGATGTCCTCGTAAGAGTAAAGGCTGACATCACCGCAATCCAATAAATGCGATGGACGGGACAAGGACGGAAGAAGGTGGTCCTTGTGACATCTACTACAGCGGCCATATAAAAGAGCGCAAATTCGGTGTGGGATTCGTGGTGGGAGAGAGACTCCGTCGTCGAATCCTGGCATTCACTCCGATGGATGAACGTCTAGCCACAATCCGCATCAAACCGAGGTTCTTCAACATATCGCTAATTTGCGCCCACGCCCCGACGGAAGAGAAGGACGAAGTGATCAAAGATACCTTCTATGAGCGCCTAGAACGTACCTATGAGCGCTGTCCCCGCCACAATGTCAAAATCGTGCTTGCCGATTTCAACGCTAGGGTGGGTAAAGAAGGTGTCTTTGGCACAACAGTCGGAAAATTCAGCCTCCATGACGAAACATCACCAAACGGTCTGAGGCTGATCGACTTCGCCGGGGTCCGAAATATGGTCGTCTGTAGTACTAGATTCCAGCATATGAAAATCCATCAAGCTACTTGGCTGTCCCCGGATAGAATCACTCGCAACCAGATCGATCATGTTGTGATAGATGGACGACATGTCTCCAGTGTTTTTGATGTGCGTACGCTTCGTGGTCCCAACATCGACTCGGACCACTATCTTGTAGCAGCTAAGATACGCACCCGCCTCTGTGTAGAAAAGCGCACACGTCAACAAACACAAAGAAGGTTCGACATCGAGAAGGTGCAATCACAACCGACAGCCGAACGATTTTCTACTCGACTTGCACACCTGCTCTCTTAGAGCACTCATCAGCATCTCGATATAAGGGGAAGCGAGACGCATTTTCAGACAAAAAAAGAAAGAGGCCGAAATGCGTGAGTATGAAGAACTTGACAAGCTGGCCGACAGGGGTAATGCTCGAAAATTTTACGAAAAGATCCGGCGACTAACTGAATTTCAAGACCGGAGCACACTCCTGTAGGACCCCCAGAGGTGATCTAGTTATTGATGACCAGAGTATACTGAGTTTGTGGAGGGAACACTTCTCCAGCTTGCTGAATGGCAGTGAAAGTTCAACACCAGGAGATGGCGAACCCGATTCCCCAATCGACGACGATGGAGCAGTTGTTCCATTGCCCGACCTTGAAGAAATTCGAATAGCAATTAACCGCTTGAAGAACAATAAGGCGGCGGGGGCCGATGGATTACCGGCCGAGCTATTCAAATACGGCGGCGAAGAGCTTATAAGGTGCTTGCATCAGCTTCTTTGCAGAATATAGTCGGAAGAAAGCATGCCTGACGATTGGAATCTCAGTGTACTCTGCCCAATACACAAAAAGGGAGACCCCACAATTTGCGCCATTTACCGTGGGATAAGCCTCCTCAACATCGCTTATAAGGTTCTGTCGAGCGTATTGTGTGAAAGACTAAAGCCCACCGTCAACAAACTGATTGGACCTTATCAGTGTGGCTTTAGACCTGGAAAATCAACAACAGACCAGATATTCACCATGCGTCAAATTTTGGAGAAGACCCGTGAAAATAGGATCGACACACACCATCTCTTTGTCGACTTTAAAGCTGCTTTCGACAGCACGAAAAGGAGCTGCCTTTATGCCGCGATGTCTGAATTTGGTATCCCCGCAAAACTAATACGGCTGTGTAAGCTGACGTTGAGCAACACCAAAAGCTCCGTCAGGATCGGGAATGACCTCTCCGAGCCGTTCGATACCAGACGAGGTTTCAGACAAGGTGACTCACTCTCGTGTGATTTCTTTAACCTGATGCTGGAGAAAATAATACAATTGCAGAGCTAAATAGAGAAGGTACAATCTTCTATAAGAGTGTACAGCTACTGGCGTACGCCGATGATATCGATATCATTGGAAACAACACCCGCGCCGTTAGTTCTGCTTTCTCCAGACTGGATAAGGAAGCGAAGCGTATGGGTCTGGTGGTGAACGAGGACAAGACGAAATATCTCCTGTCGTCAAACAAACAGTCAGCGCATTCGCGTCTTGGCTCCCACGTCACTGTTGACAGTCATAACTTTGAAGTTGTAGATAATTTCGTCTACCTGGGAACCATCATTAACAGCAATAACAATGTCAGCCTGGAAATCCAACGCATAATCACTCTTGCCAACAGGTGCTACTATGGACTGAATAGGCAATTGAAAAGTAAAGTCCTCTCTCGACGAACCAAAACCAAACTCTTCAAGTCTCTCATCATTCCCATCCTAGGAGTTTTCGAGAGAAAGATTTTGCGGAAGCTTTACGGTGCCTTAAACATTGGCAACGGCGAATACCGCAGACGATGGAACGATGAGCTGTATGTGTTATTCGACGACATAGACATAGTCCAGCGAATAAAAAAACAGCGGCTACGCTGGCTAGGTCATGTTGTTCGAATGGATGAAAGTGCTCCAGCTCTGAAAGTATTCGATGCAGTACCCGCTGGTGGAAGCCGAGGAAGAGCGAGACCTCCACTCCGATGGAAGGACCAGGTGGGGAGGGACCTGGCTTCGCTTGGAATAACCAATTGGCGCCAAACTGCCAGAAGGAGGGATACGTGGCGCGCTGTTTTGGACTCGGCTATAACCGCGTAAGCGGTGTCTACGCCAGTCAAGAAGAAGAAGAAGATATTTCGTATATTACCCGATTTGTAAGCTATTAAGCTCATCGTATTTTTGAAAATCCTATAATTTGCTATATGAGAGGTAGGGGAAGTTAACCATTTCTGATACAGAGACACACTATTAGAAGAAAAAGATTTCCTCTGAATTAAATTAAGATACCTGAGAGCTTTACCGAAATTTTCGGTGAAAAATTTCCTTGGGATACTGAGTTCTTCGTGTTCGATATCCGGGGCATTGAAAAGTTATAGTCCGATTTCGACAGTTTTTTCACAAGTGATGCCACAGATCATATACAGTATTTGTGTAAAGTTTATATTTATTTATTTATTTCGCTATATTCATTGGTTCCTTATGTATATCTTATAAAGTTAAGGAATCAGATGGAATTCAAAATTGAGTTATATGGGAAGTTGTCGTAGTTGTAAACCGATTTCATCCATATTTCACACGTGTCATCAGGGTGTCAAAAAATATTATATGCCGAATTTCATTGAAATCTGTCGAATAGTTCTTGAGATATTGTTTTTGGCACATAAGTGGGCGATGTCACGCCAGTTTGTAAAAAAAATCTGAGTGCAGTTTCTTCTGTAAAATTAAGTGTTTCTGACGTGTTTCGTTAACGCGTAGAATTTAGATGAAATCCTTTTCAGTGAAATGTAATAGATAACCTATAAAACCAAAGTGAAAACCTTTTCATTAAAATTAAGAAGGTGACCCTTAGAATTAAGAGGAAACGCTTCTTAATAAAATCAAGTAGATAACCTGTAAAACTAAGCAGAAACTCTCCTTAACATAAATAAGATGGGAGTCTTAATTATTATTGGAACATCATCTTAATTTTAACAAGCCGATGATCTTATCAATTTGATATTATTTTCCCCTAAATTGAAATTAATACGTTCTGAAAATAAATATAACACGAGTTTTTTATACTCTCGCAACAAATGTTGCTAAAGAGAGTATTATAGTTTTGTTCACATAACGGTTGTTTGTAACACCCAAAACTAAACGAGTTAGATATAGGGTTATATATACCAAAGTGATCAGGGTGAAGAGTGGAGTTCAAATCCGAATGTCTGTCTGTCCGTCCGTCCGTCCGTCTGTGCAAGCTGTAACTTGAGTAAAAATTAAGATATCTTAATGAAACTTGGCACACTCATTTCTTGGCACCATAGGAAGGTTGCTTTCGAAAATGAGCAAAATCGGACCACTGCCACGCCCACAAAATGGCGAAAACCGAAAACACATAAAGTGCCATAACTAAGCCATAAATAAAGCTATGGAAATAAAATTTGGTATGAAGGATCGTACTATTAAGGGGCATATTTGGATGTAATTTTTTTGGGGAAGTGGGCGTGGCCCCGCCCCCTACTAAGTTTTTTGTACATATCTCGCAAACCAATAGAGCTATATAAACCAAACTTTCTGCAGTCGTTTTTTTAACCACTTCCTAATACAGTCCAAAAATGAAAGAAATCGGTTCACAACCACGCCCACCTCCCATACAAAAGTTAGGTTGAAAATTACTAAAAGTGGGTTAACTCACTAACGAAAAACGTCAGAAGCACTAAATTTCACATAGAAATGGCAGATGGAAGCTGCACTCAGATTTTTTTACAAAATGGAAAATGGGCGTGGCGTCGCCCACTTATGGGTCAAAAACCATATCTCAGGAACTACTCGACCGATTTCAATGAAACTTGGTTTGTAATAGTTTCATTACATCCCAATGATATGTTGTGAAAATAGGCCAAATCGCTTCACAACCACGCCTACTTCCTATATACCAGAACTTTGAAGACAATCTGAATCGTTTACTTTACAATATATAAAGTAAGCACTTAATATTACGGTTTCCAACTTTCAATGGACTTTATACAATATATATGACGAATACGCCCATTTCCCCAAAAAAATAGTGCGATCCTTCATACCAAATTTTTTATATTTTATGGAAACATAGCTTTATTTATGGCTTAGTTATGGCACTTTATGTGTTTTCGGTTTTCGCCATTTTGTGGGCGTGGCAGTGGTCCGATTTTGCATTTCATTTTCGAAAGCAACCTTTCTATGGTGCCAAGAACTAAGTCTGCCAAGTTTCATCAAGATATCTTAATTTTTACTCAAGTTACAGCTTGCACAGACGGGCAGACAGACATTCGGATGTGAACTCCACTCTTCACCCTGATCAGTTTGGTATATATAACCCTACATCTAACTCCTTTAGTTTTGGGTGTTACAAACAACCGTTATGTGAACAAAACTATAATGCATACTCTCTTTAGCAACTTTGTTGCGAGAGTATAATTAAAGGTATTTTTCCAATATTTTTTAGCTCTTATAACCAGGGTGACCAATTTTAAGCTCTAAAAAATCGATTTTAAGCACTAGTTACTTGTTTATTTTCGAAAAGAACATTATTTATGTCCACAAGTACTTTGTAATCTGGGTTACGCAGCATAATTGCTTTAAATTTATTTAAATATTTATCATTTGAGATCGTTTTCAATCTCAAAAAAACTGTGTTAAGTATGTTAATACTTTTTTCAAGGGGAATTCCATTTTCTTCGAGCTGTTTTATGCTTTCGTTTATAAAAACAAAATTCATTTTAATAAAAGCTAAGTCGCTGCTCAATTGCTGATCTTCAAAAAGGTTTTTTGCAACTTTAATGGCCTCTGAGTCTTCTGGGTCGAAGGCGTCAAGCACAGTTTTAATTTCATTAAAATTTTTGCAGTAGTACTCCGCAGCTTTCAACCAGGCCCCATCTGGTTATAACTGGAATCGAAGGCAATGGTAAATTTGGGAACATTTCCGAAAGTTTTTTTTTACGCGAGGGTGTCTAATAAATTTGTTAAATAAATGTTTGCCTTATGAATAAAGTAAAACCTTACCTTTAAAAAAACAGATTTGCTGCTTGCAATAAGCGTATTTACTTTGTTGAATTGACAACGGACAAACTCAGCAAGTCTATGCAATGCATGCGCAAAACATGTTACATGCATCATTTTTGGATACAAAACTTTTAAGCTGGACATAGCCGACAACATATAGGCTGCTGCGTCTGTTACAAGTAAGACTTTCGAATATTGTATGCCTTCTGGCCATAATAATTGCATGCTGTCATTAAAGAATGCAGCCACATTACTTGCGTTTGCCGAATCCAGCTCGGGGTAAAAGGTAACACTTGTCTTTTTCTTCTTCATCTTCTTCTTCAAGAACTCCAAATACAAAATTGGCAATATAACGTTGCTCGACGTCTGTCGTTTCGTCTAAAGACACCCATATATATTTATTTTCCACCTTTTTTTAATTTTCCATACATTCGTAGTATAATTTTGGAACGTATCTACGCATTGTTGTCTCTGATGGCACGTTGTTTTCAATATATTTTTCTAAAAAATTTACCACGCTGGGATCACGCATTTTTTTCAATGGAATATTAGCTTGCATAAACGTTTTGCAGAGATCCATGCCAAATGGATTTGATTCCTGCTCTTTATATTGTGTCAATAATGTTTGTTCATGTATAGAGTTGGTGGCGCGCCTTTTTGCCGCAGCCACATGTTTTGTTGAACTGAAATGTTGTGTGACGTTGAACATCCGTCCGGTAATCGTTGTGTTGCAGTACAAACAAAAAAGTACACTTTCATGGCAGCGTAAGATGCCTCTGTACTGCTCCGTGACTCTTTTTAAAAAAGATTGCTTCGATTCTTTTACTTTCGGCATTTCAACCACTAAACACGTTTGACAACTTACTAAGAATTTTCTAAGCATAAGCACAATGCAATAGACTGAAACAGCAATAATGATAGCATTGTCGGTGGTGTTATGCTTAGTAAAATATAAAGGTGTAAAAGAGACAACATGAATATTTAACAGAAACAGTGTTGTGAAAAATGGTAAAAAAAAGGAATAAAAGATAAAAATAAGACCTTAAAATGAACAAATACAAAAATATGCAGCATAAGCAATATTAAGTAAAATCATAAAATGGGTCACCCTGCTTATAACTTTAAGACCATTATTTAAAACATAAAAATCTATAAATTTGATGAGAGTGTAGTTATGTTTTTCACTGCCAACCAAATATGATTGGATTCTCTCAGAAAAATAAGAAAACTGTCTTTAGTAACTTGCTTGCTATTATGGGAACACAAAGTGGGACACTTCCACTTAAGCCCGGCGCAAAATATAAAGAATTCTAATATACTTGCATAGTCCTCACCTACTGCAATGATGTGAGGGTGCAATTGCTGTTTTTCAATCGCGTATTGCTCAATTTTGGACGAAATCTTTGGTAATATATCATTTGGTGAAGTTGCTAGTGTTATAAACTCTGATTGAGCGTCAATATCTGGGTGCATGGCATTAAAATCAATATCAACCTCTTATAATTGAATAATGTTTAATTTGAAAATAAATACTTTGCGCTTTTTTCTTACCAATTCGTAACCGTTAAAATCATTGTAGCGCGGCCAGTCTGCTAGCAGATCCGATAGAGATCACTTACATTTATTTCTAAACGTGCATGTATAAAGTAGGAGTAAAATGTATTGCACACCGTCAAAAATATCTTCATGAGTTTCCTGGGTAACAGAATTGGCTTTGTTTTCCAACTTTATGGCATTAGCCCAACGCGAGAACAATTTACCACTCGGATTCTTTTTTCCCATTTTTCTTTCCAAAAAGTAAAATTCCTAATATATAAGAGTAACAAAAATTTTTTGTAAGTTTTTAGTAGTTGTAATCGAATTCGTGCAATTGCCTTCTTTTCTTTAGGAAATATCGCAACAATTTCATTCGCCCATTCCCTCATATCTGAGTATTGGATTTTGCGTCCTAAACCAATATAGTTGTCAACGATGCAATGTGTTACATTTTTTTGGTTTCTACTGTCCAAGTAGCCATGCTTTTCTTGCTAACTTAAAGCAAGTTGTCCCTTTACTGACGCTTTTAAAAGCTTGCGTAGATTGAAATTCTTCGTTTGAGGCGAATAAGGTAGACGGAAGACAAATCACTGGATATTTTTTTCAGCCAATCTAAGGCTTCGGTGTTTGCAGTTTGTGTCTCCTGGTCACAAATAAATGGAATACCATTAAAAACAGAATCCACACACTAACTTTCAAATTAAAATTACTTAAAATTTGGCTTTTAGAGCAAAATTAAAGTTTTTTCTTGAGCGATTACTTGTGTTGTGCATACCGCTGTATAAACTTAATTGATAATTTAAAAATAAAAGAATCATATTACCTTTTTTGTTCGTCACTCCCTCAAATCGGCTTTAAATTTTATGCGTTCTCCGAAATATTTTGCGTCACATCTATCGAAAAAGCGTCAACGTCGTCAATTTGCATTTTCTCAAGAATGAGAAAGGAATTAACCCCCCGTTCAATCAGGGTATCAATTATTTCGTTTAGCAAGCCCCAAGACTTTAATAATTCCAAGAATTCATCGTTGCCTTCGCTTGGTTCACCATAAATATCGCACATTTTGAATATAATATAATAATTTTTACAACACAACTAGCACGCAATACAACACAAGAGCAACCATTGTATAAACCTTCAAGTAGATAATCTAAAATACATACATGTTATACTACAATATTTATTACTTTTAGTAAATTATTAGTAATTTTTTTGTTTGTCGATATTAGTTGGAATTAAATCTGGGTCCGTTTGACTAACTGTCTATATGGGTCGGAATATAATATGAGTCTGTGGTTTTGTCTTTTTTTTTTGAATTATTGTTCATAATTGAATGTAATTTTCATTTGATTTGATATTTTGAAAGGACGACTTTTTTTGTTAGAATTAGTTTGTACGCTTATTATTGTTTTTTTTTTGTGCTTTTAAACCGTTTCGTGTACCAGGTTTAGAACACTTTTCTCCACCACTATTCTTTTGATAGAGTTTTTTAGTTAAGATTTCGCTGTGGGTGACTTTTATTTATATGTATTGTTATTGCATAGTAGATTGTTTAGATCGTTATTTCTTGAACTATATATATACTAAAAAAAAATGGTAACGCCTATGTTGCAACCTCAGATGTGGTGAGGAAGAGTAATACATACGCAATTAATTATTGTTACGAATGAAATTTTTCATTAAAATATTTCCATTTTCAGTACGTTTATTTAAAACTCTGTGTCGAAATACGTAGTAAATCGAACAGGTGATCTCAGCTGTGAAAAATTTCCCGTTATCCAGCTGATTCTTTTGCTACTTGTAGGCATATAAAGGGTGATTTTTTAAGAGCTTGATAACTTTTTTTTAAAAAAAAACGCATAAAATTTGCAAAATCTCATCGGTTCTTTATTTGAAACGTTAGATTGGTTCATGACATTTACTTTTTGAAGATAATTTCATTTAAATGTTGACCGCGGCTGCGTCTTAGGTGGTCCATTCGGAAAGTCCAATTTTGGGCAACTTTTTCGAGCATTTCGGCCGGAATAGCCCGAATTTCTTCGGAAATGTTGTCTTCCAAAGCTGGAATAGTTGCTGGCTTATTTCTGTAGACTTTAGACTTGACGTAGCCCCACAAAAAATAGTCTAAAGGCGTTAAATCGCATGATCTTGGTGGCCAACTTACGGGTCCATTTCTTGAGATGAATTGTTCTCCGAAGTTTTCCCTCAAAATGGCCATAGAATCGCGAGCTGTGTGGCATGTAGCGCCATCTTGTTGAAACCACATGTCAACCAAGTTCAGTTCTTCCATTTTTGGCAACAAAAAGTTTGTTAGCATCGAACGATAGCGATCGCCATTCACCGTAACGTTGCGTCCAACAGCATCTTTGAAAAAATACGGTCCAATGATTCCACCAGCGTACAAACCACACCAAACAGTGCATTTTTCGGGATGCATGGGCAGTTCTTGAACGGCTTCTGGTTGCTCTTCACCCCAAATGCGGCAATTTTGCTTATTTACGTAGCCATTCAACCAGAAATGAGCCTCATCGCTGAACAAAATTTGTCGATAAAAACACTGAAACACCGAACACTGATTTTGGTAATAAAATTCAATGATTTGCAAGCGTTGCTCGTTAGTAAGTCTATTCATGATGAAATGTCAAAGCATACTGAGCATCTTTCTCTTTGACACCATGTCTGAAATCCCACGTGATCTGTCAAATACTAATGCATGAAAATCCTAACCTCAAAAAAATCACCCGTCTGTCGCCAAGTAAAATTTTTCTAAGTTAGCTGATGCAATATACATACATATGTATATTAATTAAAAGCAACGGGATAAAAAGAATATCACTGTCGCCAAGTAAATTTTTTTCTAAATTGGCTGATACAATATACAAACATTAATATGTATGTATGTATGTACACATTTTGAGACGTTAATATCAAATTTTAAATTAATAAGAACTCTTTTAAAAATAAAAGATTTTTCTTTTTAATCAATTTAATAAGGTTCTAGTAAAAATAAGTGGATGTCCTTATTGATTTGCTCTTTAATAGTTTTCTCATAAAAACAAGTAGAGTCTTACAATTGAATTTTTTTTACAAAATTACAAGACAAATTAATAAATAAGAAGTTATCTTTTTATTTTCAGCCGGTTTTCCTTTTCAAGAGATTTTAGAAGAAATTTAAGCTAAAATTAAGACGACTTTCTAGTAAAATTTTCTTCAATTTTTTCCCCCCCAGCTCTCCTCGCCCGAAAATCTTTTTAAGAAGTCATTTTATTGACTGATTGAAGTTTTTGCTCTGTGTATATAATTTATGTGAATGACTAATTCTTATATTTTGAAAATTAAAACATTGAATTCAATTATTTAAACAACTGTTTATATTTTTACCTGCTCTTTTTAGATGTAAATAATATTACTATTTTTTGTGCTCTTTCTGCAGGCAAAAATCATTACTCTTTTTGTGCTCCTCTATTCCAAAATCAGTAATCCTTTTGTACTCTTTCCGGAGATAAAGAAGATCACTCCCTCTGCTCTCGTTTTGGAGGTCAAAAAGAGCTCAAAAGAATGCTCAGTTTGCGCTCAAAAGGAGTGATACCTCGTAAGGACATGCTATGTTAAAAAGGCGTAATAAATGCATGAGCCTCGGAGCATTGTGGAGTAATCCATTACTCGCAAAGGAGCAATCAAAGATTAATCTTTGGATCATCCGATTTTTTACTGGGCGTGAAGTGCTGAACACATAGACGACGACAAGCGACATCTGTCAAATATTAAAATACACGCGCTCTTAAGGATACAGATTTTTAGACAACAGCACGACTTCCCGGGTTAGTATTAGAAATGTTTCTAATTTTGCCGACGACTGTAGAGCTGCCTCTAATATGAGAAATGTAAAACTATTCAAAGTTCTAACAAGTATGACGTTATTTTGCCAGCAGAAGCATAAAATAGCTTTGATATATTATTTATAATAACAATCGATTATTTAAAACAAATAAATCGACATATTTTTAAATTTTTTGAACAAATAATTGCACTTGAAACTTGTCTAAATGAGTCTTAGCCCCCTCAACCAAACACACCATCACACCACATTCTTACTCCAACACACAACACTGACACGTTCACATTTCACACACACTCCCCACATCACTATACCACGCCTACATTACACATGAAGACACCACCCCAAAAGAAACGAAAAAGAAGGAGGAGCGATCCCGCTGATTACCCTTTTTGCCTTGTTATGCCAATGCCAGAGAGTGAAATCCTAAATAAACTTATTGTATTCACAGTGTACACCGAGTTGTTTTTTATACTCTCGCAACAAAGTTGCTAAAGAGAGTATAATAGTTTTGTTCACGTAACGGTTGTTTGTAAGTCAGTTTTGGACTATATAAGGAAATGGCTAAAAGAAACGACTGCAGAAAGTTTGCTTTATACAGTTTTTTTAGTTTACAAGATATATAGTATACAGAAAACTATTTGGGGGCGATGTCACGCCCACTTTAAAAAAAAATTACACCCAAATGTGCCCTCTCTAATGCGATCCTCTGTATATAATTTTATTTTCATAACTTTATTTATAGCTTAGTTATGACACTTAACTCAAGGGTTTTTTTATGGATACGCCAAAGGTGGGTGTAAATGGCCCGTACCATCAAATATGCACGATTCACTGTACAAAGCTTATACAGCGCATTCGTACTAAAGCATCCCCTATGTCACGTGCCTGTACTTCCCCGCAGAAATACCTTTCGGCTTTCCTTCGCGGGACAAGAATTATAATTGATAATGCACATTAGTAAATGATTACGTCGTCATAAACTTTTCTTGCAGCTTATCGGGGCTGCACTCTCGGTCTTACCGCGGTTTCGTCTTCTCGAACCCATTGCATAATGTAAGTTATTATGCCACATACTGTATTCCATTCATTCTGGGACGATAACATAAACCCTACAATGTCCGCGCCACATATAGGTAGGGGTTTTCCCAATTTCTCGGACAGGATTCACCCTTCATTTCGAAAACGAACACAGTCCACCACCAGATGATCTGCTGTTTCTATACAGTTTTCACAGTACACGCAGTAGGGAGATTCAATGTGCTTGAATTTGTACAGGTATCATCGGAAGCAGCCGTGGCCGGATAAAAACTGGGTAAGGTAATAATTCACCTCGCCATGACTCCGCATTATCCAGTCTCTAATATTGGGTATCAGAGAGTAAGTCCACCTTCCCTTAATTGAGGTATTCCACCTTTTCTGCCATTGACAGAGGCATTTCCCATCGACTTTTGCCATTTCTTGTGAATGCTGGTTAGAAGCTTTGTCGTGTCTTATATCACGGAGTAGTGCGCAACGCTCTGCGGCTATGATATTTGAGATATGGGCTCGATTTTATGATATGCCCATCAATAATGATCTCAATGGTCTCAACTCTCTTACGACTACTCATTAGTAACACTTCTGTTTTATGTGCAGCTAGTTCTAAGCCAGCGTTTTCCAACCATTTCTTAACGTTTTATACGCGTACGCTCCGTGGTCCTAACATAGATTCGGACCACTATCTTGTAGCTGGTAGAAAACCGCACACGTCAACAAACAACACAAGGAAGGTTCGACATCGAGAAGCTGCATTCACAACCGACAGCCGAACGATTTTCTACTTGACTTGCACTCTTGCTCTCTGAGAGCACTCATAAGCATCTCGGTACAAGGGAACTGTGGGACGGTATATCAAGCTCCTTACGTACAGCTGCAACCGAAACTATTGGCGTTCGAAAATGTCAAAAAAACAGCTGGTATGGTGAGGATTGTCATAGCGCAGTAGAGAGAAAACAGACTGTCAACGTAGCAATGTTGGATCGACCGCAACACGTGCTGGACACGCCGGGAGCTGAAGATGGAAGCGAGACGCATTTGCAGATAGAAAAAGAAAGAGGCCGAATTGCGTGATTATGAAGAGTTTGACAAGCTGGCCGACAGGGGTAATGCTCGAAAATTCTACGAAAAGATCCGGCGACTAACTGAATGTTTCAAGACCGTTCGATACCGAACGAGATTTCAGACAAGGTGACTCACAATCGTGTGACTTCTTTAACCTGATGCTGGAGAAAATAATACGAGCTGCAGAGCTAAATAGAGAAGGTACAATCTTCCACTCGTATAAGAGTGTACAGCTACTGGCGTACGCCGATGATATCGATATCTTTGGAAACAACACCCGCGGCGTTAGTTCTGCTTTTTCCAGACTGTAAGCAATTGGCGCCAAACTGCCAGAAGGAGAGACGCGTGGCGCGCTGTCGTGGACTCGGCTATAACCGCGTAAGCGGTGTCTACGCCAGTCTAGAAGAAGAATAAGGGATAGAGACACACTATTAGAAGAAAACGATTTCCTCTGAATTAAATTTAGGTATCTGAGAGATTTACCGATATTTTCGGTGAAAAATTACCATAAGGCACTGAGTTCTTCATATTCGATATCCGGGGCATTGAAAAGTTGTAGTCTTTTTTGACAATTTTTTCACAAGTGATGCCACAGATCATATAAAGTATTTGTGTAAACTTTGTTTTCGCTATCTTCATCGGTTCCTTTTGCATATATTATAAAGTGAACGAATTAGATGGAATTCAAAATTCCAATATAATTGTGCAATTACCTTCTTATCTTTAGGAAATACCGCAACAATTTCATTCGCCCATACCCTCATATCTGAGTATTGGATTTTGCGTCCTAAACCAATATACATAGTTGTCAACGATGCAATGTGTTACATTTTTTTGGTTTCTACTGTCCAAGTAGCCATGCTTTTCTTGCTAACTTAAAGCAAGTTGTCCCTTTACTGACGTTTTTAAAAGTTAGCGTAGATTGAAATTCTTCGTTTGAGGCGAATAAGGTAGCATACTACATTCTCCCGATTTGACGGAAGACAAATCACTGGATATTTTTTTCAGCCAATCTAAGACTTCGGTGTTTGCAGTTTGTGTCTCCTGGTCACAAATAAATGCAATACCATTAAAAACAGAATCCACACACTAACTTTCAAATTAAAATTACTTAAAATTTGGCTTTTAGAGCAAAATTAAAGTTTTTTCTTGAGCGATTACTTGTGTTGTGCATACCGCTCTATAAACTTAATTGATAATTTAAAAATAAAAGAATCATCTTACCTTTTTTGTTCGCCACTCCCTCAAATCGGCTTTAAATTTTATGCGTTCTCCGAAATATTTTGCGTCACATCTATCGAAAAAAGCGTCAACGTCGTACATTTGCATTTTCTCAAGAATGAGAAAGGAATTAATCCCCCGTTCAATCAGGGTATCAATTATTTCGCTTAGCAAGCCCCAAGACTTTAATAATTCCAAGAATTCATCGTTGCCTTCGCTTGGTTCACCATAAATATCGCACATTTTGAATATAATATAATGGGCCTAATCATTGAATCCGTTTCGATCGAAAAATGGTTCGATTCGATCGAAAAAATTTACGTCGGAATCATTGAAACCGTATCGAAAATAAAATTTACGATCACATTGAACTCACTTACCGACTCGAGAAAATACATTCCGCGGCTAATAGATGTCGCTAATTACGAAGTCATTGAATCCGCAAAATCGAAAAATTTGGTCGGAATCTATTCGTTGGTGAATGAGTTGCGGAAATGTAAAATAAATAAAAAATTTGGAAGTTTTTATGCAAATAATTACTGATGACGGTCTAAATTATGTTTTAAACGGATATTTTAGAGCCAAGAGACAAAAACAGACTAAAAAAAATAAATTAAAGATATTTGAAAGCGATATATAGTTGCCCCCTCGAAATAGCGATGGAATTTTTCAAAGAGCCTCCGGCGAATTAAATATTTTTTGGAAGAAATTTCACAATAGTTAAAGGTCAGATTTAATTTTTTTGGAACAAAGCAAAAAGATTTATTTTAAGCATAGACACTTTATCAAATTTGTCGCTAAAGGTCGATAAAACAGTTTACGTTCTCACTTTGTGGTAAAGCAGTTTATCGACGGAATCAATGATTGCATGAACATTTTCGATCGAAAATCTTTATCGTATCGAAATCGAATTCGCTGCGGATTCAATGATTAGGCCCAATAATTTTTACAACACAACTAGCACGCAATACAACACAAGAGCAACTGAAATGTGGCACTTCACAAAAAAACAACGGGATAAAAAGAATATCACTGTCCCCGAGTAAAATTTTTCTAAGTTAGCTGATGCAATATACATACATTAGGGCTCTTAGATTTATTCGATTAACCTGAAAACCGATTATTCGAATATCCGGTTTGTAACCGCTCGTACGAATATTAACCGGTTAGCACTATTCTAGTCGTTCTACTGCGATTATTCGAATAGTTATACTGTCACTATTCGAATAAATGAAAATTGTTAGAAATCCAAGCAGCCTTTGATTTTTGTTTGTTTTTACTTGTGAAAATGTCAATTGTGCGCATTTTTCCCGTGTTTCACATTTTTCAATAAAAGTAGAAATTTAATGAACTTACACTATTCGAATAGTCGACAACGAACGGTTAACCGAATAGTCGGACGTGAGCGGTTAATCGAATAGTCGATGACTGACGACTATCCGAATAGTGCAAACCGAATATTATTATTCGAATAATGCCCTATTCGGTTAATCGATTAGTCGAATACCAAGAGCTCTAACATATGTACATACATTAATTAAAAGCAACGGGATAAAAAGAATATCACTGTAGGCAAGTAAATTTTTTCTAAATTGGATGATGCAATATTCAAACATTAATATCGATGGCTTAATATAGAAAAGGCGTATCTACACTTTTCGTTACTTTTCAGGAGAAGGAAAAAACTGAATAAAACTGTTAAGACTAGCTGTGTCAATTATTTCTTACCACTGGTGGGGGAAAATAAATGATAGTCTAGTCTTTGAGAAATTATTTCATTCTAGTTTTATTTTCTGTTTGTCACTGCTTATATACAATTTTTGAATATATCTTAAGAACTAATTATAACTATGTGTATGTGTGTATGTCTATATGTATATTTTATATGTTGCACGATAAGGGGTTATTTCAAATGCACACAAGCAATTGCCCAAATGTATTTTTATAACCAATAGGTTATCTTGTGCATACATATAAATATGTTTGTTTATTAATAGTTGAGTGCATGCGTGTTGCATATAGATGCATGCGTGCCTCATATAAATGTATGTGTGTTGCATGTATGGGTGCAACATATAATGTATGCTTGTTGCATATTAATGCATATATGTTTATGTGTTTATTTATGTATACAAATTTATGTTTTATATGTAGCTCCTCGGATTTGCTAAGGCATAAAAGAATGCATGTTCAATGATATTTGAACATATTGCCGAGGGAAAGAAATTATTATATAAAATTAGTGGACTGTATAAATTTTATAAATATTGAATAATATTAATTTTAGTACGTTGTTGCTGATCTTCTCAAGGCCTTCTCGCAGCTTTCTCTGCTCTTCTTTGTCGTCTCGTTTGCTTATGTGAAGAGTAGTTAGTTGGTCTTCTGCAATTTCCTTTATAGTTGTTACGATCGGGTTCAGCGTCGGATTGATGTCGCTGTGCATTTTATATATTTGTATGTCGATTGAAGTGATGTCTTCGAATGTTGTAGTACAGTAGTTGGTGTCCCCGCATTTTAATAATGTTGAAAGTTTGCATGTTTGATCGGTAACGCCAGCTTTCCACATTTCTCCAAAATGTGGGTCTGCCGGAGGAGAAAAATGCCAGGTTATTTGCTCATTGGCGAGCATATTGCTTTCGACTTCTTGATCTCCAGTTTCATTTTTAATTTTATGAATGTCTACATCTGAGGTTTCAACCACTTCAGTTGATTTTTCCTCAGAAGTAGGGTGTTCAGGAGTCTCTTCTTTTCCAGTTTTATTTGCATCTTCTTGTAATTCTGTAATTTTGTTTTCGTTCCTTTCCTTCTCTTCTTCTTCTTCTACTTTAGTATTTTTAACTAATTCATTTGCAGAAGATAGAGAGAATTTTGGAATTATTATAAAATCTTCTTCTTCTACTTTCTTATCTTCAACTAATTTAGTTGGTCTCTTCTTATTTTTAGAAAATAGATTGAGATCGGGAACAATTATAAATTCTTCTTCTTCTGAATCACTTGTTTTAGCAAATTTAGTTTGTTCAACTTCAGAAGATAGGTTTGGAATATTTATCAATTCCTCTTTTTCTTTTTGTATTGGTTTTGTTTTAACCAACTTTGTTGTGGTAGATGAAGAAAATTTTGGAATTGTTATAAATTCTTCTTTATCCGAATTACTTCTATAAGTATTTTTTGGCTCTTCGTTTAGTAATTGTCGATCAAAATTTATAAGCTCTTGATACAATTCTTCACCTAATTGTTCATATATGATTTCAATTTCTTCATTGAAATCTAATTTGTTTTTCATATTTTCAATATCGTTGTATATTGATTCCAAATGTTTTAGTTGATATTTCTTTATCATTAATTCTGAACTTAGATATGCAATTTTTAGTTTGAAGCTTTCAATGTTTCTCATTAAAGAGGACGTTATACGATCTCTCGCAACAAAGTTGCTAAAGAGAGTATAATAGTTTTGTTCACGTAACGGTTGTTTGTAAGTCAGTTTTGGACTGTATAAGGAAATGGCTAAAAGAAACGACTGCAGAAAGTTTGCTTTATACATCCAAATGTGCCCTCTCTAATGCGATCCTCTGTATAAAATTTTATTTTCATAACTTTATTTATAGCTTAGTTATGACACTTAACTCAAGGGTTTTTTTTATGGATACGCCAAAGGTGGGTGTAAATGGCCCGTACCATCAAATATGCACGATTCACTGTACAAAGCTTATACAGCGCATGCGTACTAAAGCATCCCCTAGGTCACGTGCCTGTACTTCCGCGCAGAACTACCTTTCGGCTTTCCTTCGCGGGACAGGAATTATAAATGATAATGCACATTAGTAAATGATTACGTCGTCATAAACTTTTCTTGCAGCTTATCGGGGCTGCATTCTCGGTCTTACCGCGATTTCATCTTCTCGAACCCATTGCATAATGTAAGCTATTATGCCACATACTGTATTCCATTCATTCTGGGACGGTAACATAAACCCTACAATGTCCGCGCCACATATAGGTAGGGGTTTTCCCAATTTCTCGGACAGGATTCGCCCTTCATTTCGAAAACGGACACAGTCCACCACCAGATGATCTGCTGTTTTATACAGTTTCGCAGTACACGCAGTAGGGAGATTCAACGTGCTTGGTTAGAAGCTTTGTCGTGTCTTACATCACGGAGTAGTGCGCAACGCTCTGCGGCTATGATATTTGAGATATGGGCTCGATTTTATGATATGCCCATCAATAATGATCTCAATGGTCTCAACTCTCTTACGACTACTCATTAGTAACACTTCTGTTTTATGTGCAGCTAGTTCTAAGCCAGCGTTTTCCAACCATTTCTTAACGTTTTATACGCGTACGCTCCGTGGTCCTAACATAGATTCGGACCACTATCTTGTAGCTGGTAGAAAACCGCACACGTCAACAAACAACACAAGGAAGGTTCGACATCGAGAAGCTGCATTCACAACCGACAGCCGAACGATTTTCTACTTGACTTGCACTCTTGCTCTCTGAGAGCACTCATAAGCATCTCGGTACAAGGGAACTGTGGGACGGTATATCAAGCTCCTTACGTACAGCTGCAACCGAAACTATTGGCGTTCGAAAATGTCAAAAAAACAGCTGGTATGGTGAGGATTGTCATAGCGCAGTAGAGAGAAAACAGACTGTCAACGTAGCAATGTTGGATCGACCGCAACACGTGCTGGACACGCCGGGAGCTGAAGATGGAAGCGAGACGCATTTGCAGATAGAAAAAGAAAGAGGCCGAATTGCGTGATTATGAAGAGTTTGACAAGCTGGCCGACAGGGGTAATGCTCGAAAATTCTACGAAAAGATCCGGCGACTAACTGAATGTTTCAAGACCGTTCGATACCGAACGAGATTTCAGACAAGGTGACTCACAATCGTGTGACTTCTTTAACCTGATGCTGGAGAAAATAATACGAGCTGCAGAGCTAAATAGAGAAGGTACAATCTTCCACTCGTATAAGAGTGTACAGCTACTGGCGTACGCCGATGATATCGATATCTTTGGAAACAACACCCGCGGCGTTAGTTCTGCTTTTTCCAGACTGTAAGCAATTGGCGCCAAACTGCCAGAAGGAGAGACGCGTGGCGCGCTGTCGTGGACTCGGCTATAACCGCGTAAGCGGTGTCTACGCCAGTCTAGAAGAAGAATAAGGGATAGAGACACACTATTAGAAGAAAACGATTTCCTCTGAATTAAATTTAGGTATCTGAGAGATTTACCGATATTTTCGGTGAAAAATTACCATAAGGCACTGAGTTCTTCATATTCGATATCCGGGGCATTGAAAAGTTGTAGTCTTTTTTGACAATTTTTTCACAAGTGATGCCACAGATCATATAAAGTATTTGTGTAAACTTTGTTTTCGCTATCTTCATCGGTTCCTTTTGCATATATTATAAAGTGAACGAATTAGATGGAATTCAAAATTCCAATATAATTGTGCAATTACCTTCTTATCTTTAGGAAATACCGCAACAATTTCATTCGCCCATACCTTCATATCTGAGTATTGGATTTTGCGTCCTAAACCAATATACATAGTTGTCAACGATGCAATGTGTTACATTTTTTTGGTTTCTACTGTCCAAGTAGCCATGCTTTTCTTGCTAACTTAAAGCAAGTTGTCCGTTTACTGACGTTTTTAAAAGTTAGCGTAGATTGAAATTCTTCGTTTGAGGCGAATAAGGTAGCATACTACATTCTCCCGATTTGACGGAAGACAAATCACTGGATATTTTTTTCAGCCAATCTAAGACTTCGGTGTTTGCAGTTTGTGTCTCCTGGTCACAAATAAATGCAATACCATTAAAAACAGAATCCACACACTAACTTTCAAATTAAAATTACTTAAAATTTGGCTTTTAGAGCAAAATTAAAGTTTTTTCTTGAGCGATTACTTGTGTTGTGCATACCGCTCTATAAACTTAATTGATAATTTAAAAATAAAAGAATCATCTTACCTTTTTTGTTCGCCACTCCCTCAAATCGGCTTTAAATTTTATGCGTTCTCCGAAATATTTTGCGTCACATCTATCGAAAAAAGCGTCAACGTCGTACATTTGCATTTTCTCAAGAATGAGAAAGGAATTAATCCCCCGTTCAATCAGGGTATCAATTATTTCGCTTAGCAAGCCCCAAGACTTTAATAATTCCAAGAATTCATCGTTGCCTTCGCTTGGTTCACCATAAATATCGCACATTTTGAATATAATATAATGGGCCTAATCATTGAATCCGTTTCGATCGAAAAATGGTTCGATTCGATCGAAAAAATTTACGTCGGAATCATTGAAACCGTATCGAAAATAAAATTTACGATCACATTGAACTCACTTACCGACTCGAGAAAATACATTCCGCGGCTAATAGATGTCGCTAATTACGAAATCATTGAATCCGAGAAAAATCGAAAATTTTGGTCGAAATCTATCCGTTGGTGAATGAGTTGCGGAAATGTAAAATAAATAAAAAATTTGGAAGTTTTTATGTAAATAATTACTGATGACGGTCTAAATTATGTTTTAAACGGATATTTTAGAGCCAAGAGACAAAAACAGACTAAAAAAAATAAATTCAAGATGTTTGAAAGCGATATAAAGTTGCCCCCTCGAAATAGCGATGGAATTTTTGAAAGAGTCTCCGGCGAATTAAATATTTTTTGGAAGAAATTTCACAATAGTTAAAGGTCAGATTTAATTTTTTTTTTAATAAAGCAAAAATATTTATTTTAAGCATAGACACTTTATCAAATTTGTCGCTAAAGGTCGATAAAACAGTTTATGTTCTCACTTTGTGGTAAAGCAGTTTATCGACGGAATCAATGATTGCATGAACATTTTCGATCGAAAATCTTTATCGTATCGAAATCGAATTCGCTGCGGATTCAATGATTAGGCCCAATAATTTTTACAACACAACTAGCACGCAATACAACACAAGAGCAACTGAAATGTGGCACTTCACAAAAAAACAACGGGATAAAAAGAATATCCCCGAGTAAAATTTTTCTAAGTTAGCTGATGCAATATACATACATTAGGGCTCTTAGATTTATTCGATTAACCTGAAAACCGATTATTCGAATATCCGGTTTGTAACCGCTCGTACGAATATTAACCGGTTAGCACTATTCTAGTCGTTCTACTGCGATTATTCGAATAGTTATACTGTCACTATTCGAATAAATGAAAATTGTTAGAAATCCAAGCAGCCTTTGATTTTGTTTGTTTTTACTTGTGAAAATGTCAATTGTGCGCATTTTTCCCGTGTTTCACATTTTTCAATAAAAGTAGAAATTTAATGAACTTACACTATTCGAATAGTCGACAACGAACGGTTAACCGAATAGTCGGACGTGAGCGGTTAATCGAATAGTCGATGACTGACGACTATCCGAATAGTGCAAACCGAATATTATTATTCGAATAATGCCCTATTCGGTTAATCGATTAGTCGAATACCAAGAGCTCTAACATATGTACATACATTAATTAAAAGCAACGGGATAAAAAGAATATCACTGTAGGCAAGTAAATTTTTTCTAAATTGGATGATGCAATATTCAAACATTAATATCGATGGCTTAATATAGAAAAGGCGTATCTACACTTTTCGTTACTTTTCAGGAGAAGGAAAAAACTGAATAAAACCTTAAAAACTTAAGATGCAAAAAACATTTATATTGCAATTTTTATTCAAAACAGGTAACAAATTCAATTGTGGTATAATTTTGTTATTATTTTTAATTTCTTTGAAGTTATTTGAGATAGGGCTTTATGTTGTTATTGTAACTTCGAATGAGTTAGGGCTTTTTTTATATGACTATAAATCCGTTATTTACGATCATAGCCCACAAATTTTTTAAGGGGAGGAGTATTTGACAGTGGTCTACCAGAATACATTAAAAACGCGATTTCGAAAAAAATGTAGATACGCCTTTTCTATATTAAGCCAACGATATGTATGTATGTACACATTTTGAGACGTTAATATCAAATTTTAAATTAATAAGAACTCTTTTAAAAATAAAAGATTTTTCTTTTTAATCAATTTAATAAGGTTCTAGTAAAAATAAGTGGATGTCCTTATTGATTTGCTCTTTAATAGTTTTCTCATAAAAACAAGTAGAGTCTTACAATTGAATTTTTTTTACAAAATTACAAGACAAATTAATAAATAAGAAGTTATCTTTTTATTTTCAGCCGGTTTCCTTTTCAAGAGATTTTAGAAGAAATTTAAGCTAAAATTAAGAAGACTTTCTAGTAAAATTTTCTTCAATTTTTCCCCCCTAGCTATCCTCGCCCGAAAAGCTGTTTTAGAAGTCAATCTTATTGATTATAGATGAAGTTTTTGGCTCTGTGTATATTTATGTGAATGAATGAATGACTAATTCTTATATTTTGAAAATTAAAACATTGAATTCAATTATTTAAACAACTGTTTATATTTTTACCTGCTCTTTTTAGATGTAAATAATATTACTATCTTTGTGCTCTTTCTGCAGGCAAAAATCATTACATTTTTTGTGCTCTTCTATTCCAAAATCATTAATCCTTTTGTACTCTTTCCGGAGATAAAGAAGATAACTCCCTCTGCTCTCGTTTTGGAGGTCAAAAAGAGCTCAAAAGAATGCTCGGTTTGCGCTCAAAAGGAGTGTTCAGTTGAAGCACTGATATACTTACTTGCGGAATTATAACCACAATTCGAAAGGGGCAAACACACAGTATTTAGAAAACGTTATAAACTTTTATTCTTAGATTTACTAATTTACACTTCTCCTTGATTACAATAGTATTACAATTCGTTTATTACAATTTTAAAATGAATAAGTAAGGTAATTAGAATGGTTAACCACACACACACACAGCGCGCGAAAAGATTACTCCTGGTAGGACTGCGACTGCGAGTTGGCAACACGATATGTAGAAACGCAAGGATGTCGACTCGAAAAAGTTATCAAACCTTCTGGTTCACGGATGGAATCGAATGAGAGTGATCCCGTTGGGATCAATCCCTTTTTATGACTTGGGTGGTGAATACCACACTCGACTCGTTGATGATCGTGTGGTTGTTGTGTCGTACGATGAGCGGTGTTAGATTCTGTGTATAATGCGTGCGTGTGTAGTGGTGTGGGTTGTATCTGTTGTGTTGAGATGTGATATGATGTAATGTGATGTGATGCGTGGGTGATGTCACAAGGCCATATGAACATGTCATGTGAACATCCCGGCCCCCCTAGGCGGATTAATCGCCTAGGAGCCTCTGCAGCTGTTGCAGCGTGTCGACTACAGCTTTCAACCCTGTTGAACGTCGTTGTTGTTGGCGATGAGTGTGGCGTGGCGGAGATGGCCGGGAGCGTGCAGTGGTTGATCTAGTGCGATGGGCTCGTCGTCGTTGGATTGGGTTACCGTGGGGTCTGTGCCGTGTGTTGATAAGATTTGATGACGGGTTGGCTCGCCTGGGAAATCGGTGGAAAAGAGTGTGATGCGGGAGTTGGCAGTATTGACATGCGCCGTCAGCCCAGCATTCTATGGTGGCGTGGTCATCTGCCAAGCAGGTCATGCAATGCCCGTGGGCTCTTGCAACCTGTTGTCTTTGAGCGGGCTTCATGCTCTGGAATATGGAACACCTTTTAAGGACGTGCGGGCGATGGCACAGGCTGCACCGTGGATAAACCCGGTTTTCTCTCGGCTGCTCTTCGCCTCTTTCTCCAGCTGCGGTAGCGGATGGTGGTCCCGTACTCATTAGCGTCCTCGGAGCAGCGACGGGAGCAACTATTTCGGACCTAACAGCTTTGGGGCCATTTTGGGTGTCTTCTACGTCCATTTCTATGATGATAGGAATATATATTAAATTTTGGTTCATGGTTTAAATTAATGATATTTATGGTTATGTTTGGTCATATATCAATATACATATATTCTAGTTTAAATTTTGTCGCGCATTGTTAATTTCTTTGCATATACGGATTGTAAAGATTGTATTGCGGAGTTTTTTGCGAATTTGCGGTATTGGTGATTTATTTTTGATTAAATTTGCGATTTATTTTGCGGTTTAGGTTGGTGTTCTTCGCTGTTTGGAAGAAAGCACAATTTTACGACTGGTCGAGTTAATATGCCGGTTTGTGTTCGTACATCGACTACTCTTATGTGACCATCTGATCCTCGATGAACCTTTTCAATGCGGCCTAGTCGCCATTCCGTTGGAGGAAGGCATTCGTCCTGTATGATGACGCATTCTCCTGCATTGGGTTCCTTTTGGGCTGTTTTCCATCTATATCTCTTATGGAGATCTTTAAGATAATCCTCCTTCCATCTGTGGCTGAATTCATGATGGAGAATCTTTATTCTTTCCCATCGATTTATTAAAGAGAGTTAGTCTCCTTCTGTCTCAGGTATGGCGAGAAGAGGAGCTCCTCTTAAGAAATGACCTGGTGTGAGGGCTGTGAAATCGGAGGGATCTTGCGAGAGAGGTGATATTGGTCTTGAGTTCAGTACGGCTTCTATTCTAGCGAGTAGTGTGGTAAACTCCTCGTAATTGAATTTATGATTGCCGGCCGTTTTCTTCAAATGGGACTTAAATCTTTTTACTGCTGATTCCCAGAGTCCGCCCATATGTGGAGAACATGGGGGTATAAATTGCCAATCGATCCCTTGGGGTGCATATTTATTGACAATTTCAGGAGAGACTTCTTTCATGAAGTTTATAAACTCCTTCTCTGTGGCTCTTTGGGCTCCGACAAAGTTTTTACCATTGTCGCTCATTATCTTTGAAGGAAATCCGCGTCGTCCGACAAAGCGTGCAAATGCTGCAAGAAAAGCCGCAGTAGTCAGATCTGAACATAGCTCGAGGTGTACTGCCTTTGTCGTAAAGCATACAAAAACAGCCACATACCCTTTTCTGAAAGAGGACGACCTTAACATTGAGGCCTTTATCTGGAAAGGTCCAGCAAAGTCAACCCCAGTGATGGTAAAGGGTAGAGCATAATTGCAGCGTTCAGGTGGTAAGGCTGCCATTATCTGCGTACGCATCTTGTGTTTGTATATAGTACACTGTTTACACATGAAGATGGTTCTTTTAATTTGTGGCTTTAGTCGCGGTATATAAAATTCTTGTCGGACCATTTGTTGCATCAAGCGATGCTCACCATGCATTGTAAGCTGGTGGAGATATATTAGGAATAGATAAGTAAAGCGGGATTTCTCTGGAATAATGATGGGATGCCGTTCGTTGTAACTAAGGCTGGAGTTCGCTAGTCTTCCATTTGCCCTGATTAATCCCTTAGCGTCCAAGAATGGATTTAAGACGAGAAGAGAGCTTCCCTTTTCGAGAGGTTGTCTATCTAACAACTTAGATTTTTCTCGATTGAAATAGCGAGTTTGGGTGTATGTGATGATACTAACTTTGGCATGTTGCAAGTCGAAATGCGTTAGTTGCACGAAAGGGTCATTTGGTATTCCTTTTATTTTGTGTCTAAGTCTTTGGGTAAATTTGTGTATATAAGCAACTACCCTTAGTGCTCTAGGAAATGACGAAAATCGGTGGAGAATATCATCCTCTTCGGGAGTGATGTGGAAATTTTCAATTCTCCGACTCTCTGGCGGTATTATATTCCGAGCAGGAGACTTTGGCCAGAACTCTTGTGATTCTGTTAGCCATGTAGGACCGTTCCACCAGAGTGTAGTGCTGGTGAGGTGAAGTGGTTTACAACCTCTTGTCCCAAGATCTGCTGGGTTATCTGCACTTGCAACATGTTGCCATTTGGCTGGGCCAACTAAATCTAAGATTTGTGATATGCGATTAGATACATAGGTTTTCCATGTATATGGTGGTTTTTCTAACCATGCTAAAACTATCTCTGAGTCTGACCAAAGATACATTTTGTGATTGTTTAATTTGAGATGGGTTTGAACGATTGAAATTAGTTTTGCTAACAGAAGAGCACCATTCAGTTCGAGCCGTGGCAGGCTTAGGGTCTTCAAAGGTGCAACTTTGGCTTTGGCTACCAAGAGATGTGAAGATATTTTGCTATCGTACTGAGTTCGTACGTAGACCGTTGCGCAATATGCGCTTTTCAGAGGCGTCACAGAAACCGTGTAATTCTACATTAATGTCAGGGGTGAAGTTAACCCATCGAGGGATTCGAATTTCTGATATGGTGTGTAGGTTGTTAGCAAATTGAACCCATTTAGTTAAACGTACAGGTTTTACCTGTTCATCCCATTCAGTGCCATCTTGCCACAATTCTTGAATGAGGATTTTTGCTTGAATCATTATTGGCGAAAGCCATCCTGCGGGGTCGAAAAGTTTTGCCACCGAGGAAAGTATTTGGCGTTTTGTAATGGCGGACATTGCAGATATTGACTCAATTGTATATGAGAATTGATCTGTTATCGCATTCCATTGAATCCCTAGAGTTTTGGTTGTACTAGCCTTTTCAAATTTAAGAAAGTCTGTATCTAATAAGTCTTCCTTTTTTATATCTTTTATTATTTCGGGGTGATTTGATGTAATTTTCTTTAGGGGAAAACCTGCTGAACTAAGTGCTTTGATCACTTGAGATAGTGATTTGCATGCTAATGGGATACTGTGGCTACCTGAAAGTATATCGTCCACGTATGTTTGTGTTTGCAACACAGAAGATGCTAAAGGCAAGTTTGGTTCACATGTTTTTGCAACTTCATGTAACGTTCTAATGGCCAAGTAGGGTGCGCAATTTATGCCAAAGGTTACTGTTTTGAGTTTGTAGTCGTTAATTGGACTATTGTTTGATTTGCGGAAGACTATGCGTTGAAAATCTTGGTCATCTTCGTGTACTAGAATTTGCCTATACATTTTTTCTACATCCCCATTGAAAACGTATTTAAACATGCGCCAGTTTAGAATTAGCAACATGAGATCAGGTTGTAACGTTGGCCCTGTGTATAGTACATCATTAAGTGATTTGCCTGAGCTAGTACTCTTCGAGGCATTGAAAACTACTCGTACTTTTGTTGTAATTTTATCTGGTCTAATTACCCCGTGATGTGGCAGATAAAAAGATAGATATCTACCTTTAGATACTTTTTCATATGGTACAGTCTCTTCCATATGATTGAGATCGAGATATTCGTCCATCACATCGTCATATGCTGATTTAAGCTCGCTTTTCTTTATCAGGCTTTTTTCCATGCTTAGAAATTGCTGGACTGCTGATATTCTAGAGTGGCCTAGAGCTGTGGTTTCTGGAAAATTTGGTTTGAAAGGTAGTCGCACAACATAACGACCATGTTCGTTTCTTGTTGTTGTGGACTTGTAGTAGGCTTCGCATGCCTGGTCTTCTTCTGAAGGTTGGATAGTCTGAGGTAATTCTTCTATTTCCCAGAATTTTTTAAGTTCATTATTTAGATACTCGTTTGAGATATTTTCCACTTGAGTAGTGAAAGAATTGATTTTTTCAGTGACTTGGCCACTTATAATCCACCCAAAGATTGTATTTTGGGCTAACAATTTATTGGAGATTTTCTCAATACCTTCAAGAATTATTTGAGGTATTAAGTCACTGCCTAATAATATGTCGATTTGGGATGGGGTATGACAGTTGGGATCTGCTAACTTGAGATGTGAGCATTTTTCCCATTGTTTTTTATTAACTTCATAACTTGGAAGCAAATTTGTAAGTTGCGGTAGAACGATGGCTTGCGCATCTATTCTAATATCCGCACTTGGAGATACTATGGTGATTGGGCATATTTTGTTGGAATTTTGAATAATTCTTCCACCCATTCCCGAGATTTGAAAGTTAGAATGTTTTATTGGCAGTTTGAGCCGATTTTGAGCCTTTGAAGATATAAAGGATCTTTGAGAGCCTTGATCTATTAGTGCTCTTAGTTTGAATAAATCACCCTTATGTTCAATGGTGATGACCGCAGTGGGTAAAGAATTTTGCTTTCATTTTCTGAATGAAGCGCTTGGATTTTGCTGCTTTAGAGCAAGATGGTTGTTCTTCCCTTTTTTCGGGATTTGATGTTTCGGGATTACTACATGAAGTTGTAGCGACTAACCCCGTGGTTTTGAAATTGATTTTGCTTCATATTTTGAAAATTGTTAATATGAAGCAATGAGTGATGTCTTCGTTGGCAATATACACAGTTGAATTTGCTTTCACAGTCTTTTGTCATATGATAGTTTGACAGACAGTTTTTGCAAAGTTTGTGTTGCCGAACAAGATTGTTTCTATCTGAAGTGGGTAATTTTTAAATCTCTCGCAAGATCTTAACTTATGACCTCCTTTACAGAGTTCACATAACGATTGTCGTTGATTATTTTGATTTGACACGAAGGAATGACTTTTATTAACGTGTCTGTTGTATTGAATATTATTGCTGGCTTGAGGTTTAAACGAGGTTTTACTCGACTCATTTGGCGGACTTGATATATTCATATTTTGGCTGCCCATTCGCTCAGCTATCTCGTATTGAGCAGCGAGGAATTTTTCATTTGCTCCCATGTGGGCATTGCTCTTCTATCGTCAAGTGATTGCTCCCATCGTAGTAACGCAGCCTGAGGTAGTTTTTCTTCACAGATAGTTACTATCATATGGTCCCAATATTCTACGGGGGAATTTTGTGTTTTTAACATTGACAGGCAATTAGTCACTGTCGAGTAAAATTTTTGAAATTCCTGGCTGGTTTCTTGTTTAATTTTTGGGTAATTTAATATAGTTTTTATGGGATTTTCTATCATTACCCTTTTATTTTCATATCTTCCAACTAGTGCTTCCCAAGCCAGCTTAAAATTGTCGCCATTTATATCGAATTGCTTGACGATAATGCCTGCTTCCCCTTGTGTCTTGTACCTTAGTTGGAATAGCTTTTGTGCATCTGCAAGTCTAGGATGGTTTATGTAAAGGGCTGTGAACATGTCCCGGAAGGACGGCCATTGTTCATAACATCCAGTAAAAACTTCAGTATCACAAGTTGGTACATTTAGATACATGCCTTTATCTAGGTCTTCTTTTGTTGTTGTGACTACTCTGGGTGGGTGAGTAGTGGCGCTATTTGGCCTTATTACATTTAATTGTTCGCTTATCATTCCATTTATTATTTCTTTCTGATCACGGCAATTATTTAACTTGGCTGTCGCCGAAGCTTTTATGTTTTCTGGGAGTTCAGCGTCGTCAGCTTCAATTACTGCATCGTACGCTGCCAGAAGGCGTGTCCATATTTCGTCGACACTTTCAAGTTTTGCCTTTAAAACCGATTCAGAGATGTCAGCGATAGGGGAAGCTTTGAATCTTGTGCAATAGCTTATAAAAGTATCACCTTCATTGATGAATTTTGATACTAAATGATCTTTTGATCTTTTTTGTTTTACACTCTGCTTTGAGCGTGTAGCTTCTGCAGGTGGGCCTTGTGTTTTATCTTCATCAGCCATTTTAGGAATTTCTAATGATATAGGTGTTCTTGGTTTAACCTCTTTTGATTTGTCGGATTGCATTTATTTGAAATGTATTGGAAGCTTTTAGCTTAAAAGGAGTTTTGTATAATGGATGTTCTTGAAATTTGATATTGCTATCAATGTAGTTAAATAAATTTTTTGGAAAAATATAAAAAAAATTTTTTTTTTTGAAAAAATTTAAATTTGAAAGATAATTTATAATTTTGATATAATTGAAAAAATTTTGTGAAGAGATTTATTTTTCTGTAAAATCGTAAATCGGTACCGCATAAGCCGATTAATGGTATGTTTAAATAAATATTTTATATTAAAAATATATTTATAATATATATATATAATATATATATATATATATATTTTTTTTTTTTTTTAGATGACTTGAAGAAAATAAAATTTTGTTTTGTTTTACAGTGTATCCGTGTATCTCCAGTTCACTTGCGCTCCTTTTGTATATTTGTATCTGTAACCGAATCAAGAACGCGAAAGAAAAATGCAAATTGTAAAATTGTTTGTATGTATGTATTTATTTTCATATGTTTGCATATGCATATGCTTTATGTGTACCATATGATATTTTCCTTCCTTGTTTTGTTTTGATCGTGTCCCTTGTAGTTAAGTATAATTGTTGTATATGTATATGTATAACAAGTAAACATATGATGAGAGAAGTGAGAGCGCGAAATAGTTGTAATATATATTTTTATGTATATTTATGTGTGTTTATATGTATATTGTAGTTTAACTCTTTCAGTCACGCTTTTAGATTAAGAATATGTTGAATGTTTCGATTATTGTTTTGGAATTATCTTCAGCTGAAATATCACTGAAAGTATGAAAAAAAAATCTACGTATAAAGGTTTTCGAGGTATGAGGTGGTTAATGGCACTAACCACCGTGACTATTGATAGAAACAAAACAATTATGAGTTACTTATGTTGAGTATTAATATTAAATGATATAATGAAATTCTCCGGAAAGAAACTAAGGTAAATTTTTTTTTTTATGAAAATCTGAAAAACAAGCTTTTCCCTTGCGTAGACAAATAGGCACTTTGCATGTACTCCACTGCCATACAGCCGGTCTGTTTGAGTTTACAGTGTTAGACTTTGTAGATTCAGGATTCCGAAGTACTAAGTTAGACAGAGGGATGTCATCATCGGAATTAAAGTTGTCATAATCAGTCATTTGAACTTCTCCAAACGAATCGCCTAACACCAGCGGATTTGGCTGATCTTCTGTATCCTTATCGCTACAAATACTTTCGCTATCTGAAGGAATATCTTCAAACAAGTATTTTTCGATTTGTCTATTATTTAGCTTGCGCGACATACTGAAATAAATATAAAAATGCATGAATACTTACATGCCTAACTCATATGTAGATTAAACCTATAAACCTGCAACAGTCACGGTGGTTAGTTTACTAACCACTATATTTTCGTCGTCAATACACATTGAAAATAAAAAATTAATGATAGTTTCATACACATACATATGAAATAGATATAGGAGAATAAGTTGAATACAAAACATTAAAGAAAAACGTTACTTACACACTTCACAGATATTTTTTATCAAACACAAGAAAAAATGTACGTTAGCGCAATTTTCAAATGAAAACAAATGAACTTTCATTCATCGAATATGCCGCTAACCGGTCGCACCTTGTCAAAAAAGGTACAAACATTCATGATAATTAACGCGATTGTCGATAGATGGCGTGGATTTTAATATAAACAATCGGAAAGAGGTGGTTATTGACACTAACCACCACGACTGAAAGAGTTAATATAGTATGTATATGAAGAGAGAATATGTATGGGAAATGAGAGAGCACAAGGATGGGTACGATTGCGGTATCATTTATATAGCGCGAATATATATAGCGAGGAATATATGTACATACATAAATCTCTTTAAGCACTGTTTTTTATTTCTTTTTTCTTCTGCCTTTACTTAGAGTTATTAGCGATCCTGCTTTTTGCCTTTTAGCTTAAGGGGTATCGCCGTAGAAATTGCAAGTATGTAATACTTGACTTATGTAAATTATTAGTTTTGTGGTTTGTTTTTTGGTGTGTTTCGGGACACAGAATAAGTATATAGGCAGGTATGACTTTTGGTTTTTAGTATTTATGTATGTACAGTATATATATGCGAAAACTTGCGAAGCCGTACACGTAAATGGCTCGTTTTTTTTCTTTGTTTTATTTATGTTCAATACGTTTCGCGACAGAGTTTTACGTAGGGGAGCATGTAATGTTGGCTCTGCCCATATGTATGTATGTATGTTGGTAATATGTATATATATTTTCTTGTTGTATAAGTTTCGTATTCTGCTTTTGCTTTTATATAGGCGATCCTGCTTGTTGCTTTATTAGCTCAAGGGGTATCGCTGGAAAATTGCATGTATGTAATACTTGTCTTTGTATATATATATTTTTTGTTTGAAGGTTATAATGGGTGTTTAGTTACACCAATAAGCAAAAGGGCAGTTACGTTTATTTTCTTTTCAGTTATTTAGGTACAGATATAACCGAACTGTTTTGCGGTTATTAAGAACAGTTCGGTGATATTTTTTTTTTTTTTTTAATTAACGGTGTACCGTAATACCGTCAAAAACTGTACCGAAATACTGTTAAAACTGTACCGTCAACATACATATGAGCGTACCTATTCTTTTATATAATTTGTAAGTAAGTAAATGGAATGGACTCACTTTATTATCCGCCAAGGGTTTTTGGGTTTTACTTATTTGCTCTCTTCCTTTTGCTCATATGCTAATTGCTTTTCGTTTTCCTATTTCGTTGGTTTCCAAGCTGCGTTGGTGTCCTCCTCCCTCGTTGATTGTTTGTGTATCCTCTTTCACTTGATATGTTTAGTGGTGTTTTGTTCTTTTTGTTGGTTTTTAAGTTAGTTCACTTTAAGCACTGAATACACTTGCAGACTTGTCTGTACTACATGTCAAGTATGACATACCGTCGCATCGTGTAAAGCCGGGTCTGCATACCAAATTTTAGGTCTGCACACAAGTATGAAGAAAATTGAAATGTTTCAATTTTTCTGTTGGTTGTTGCGACATGTATGTCCGTTTATTGTACGCAATGCAGACAGAACCTCATACTTCGAAAGAATTCAGAGCGATAGGTAGTGCGCGCACAATGGCTTTAACAGATAATGAGTTTTGGCGCGATGAAAAAATATTATGGGAAGTAAAAAATGACAACTACAAAAATAAATTAAAGCGTTTACAAAGCTGGGAAATTCTTTTAACAAAGTATAGGGTGATTTTTTAAGAGCTTGATAACTTTAAAAAAAAAAAAAACGCATAAAATTTACAAAATCTCATCGGTTCTTTATTTGAAACGTTAGATTGGTTCATGACATTTACTTTTTGAAGATAATTTCATTTAAATGTTGACCGCGGCTGCGTCTTAGGTGGTCCATTCGGAAAGTCCAATTTTGGGCAACTTTTTCGAGCATTTCGGCCGGAATAGCCCGAATTTCTTCGGAAATGTTGTCTTCCAAAGCTGGAATAGTTGCTGGCTTATTTCTGTAGACTTTAGACTTGACGTAGCCCCACAAAAAATAGTCTAAAGGCGTTAAATCGCATGATCTTGGTGGCCAACTTACGGGTCCATTTCTTGAGATGAATTGTTCTCCGAAGTTTTCCCTCAAAATGGCCATAGAATCGCGAGCTGTGTGGCATGTAGCGCCATCTTGTTGAAACCACATGTCAACCAAGTTCAGTTCTTCCATTTTTGGCAACAAAAAGTTTGTTAGCATCGAACGATAGCGATCGCCATTCACCGTAACGTTGCGTCCAACAGCATCTTTGAAAAAATACGGTCCAATGATTCCATCAGCGTACAAACCACACCAAACAGTGCATTTTTCGGGATGCATGGGCAGTTCTTGAACGGCTTCTGGTTGCTCTTCACCCCAAATGCGGCAATTTTGCTTATTTACGTAGCCATTCAACCAGAAATGAGCCTCATCGCTGAACAAAATTTGTCGAAAAAAAGCATTTCGAACCGAACACTGATTTTGGTAATAAAAATTCAATGATTTGCAAGCGTTGCTCGTTAGTAAGTCTATTCATGATGAAATGTCAAAGCATACTGAGCATCTTTCTCTTTGACACCATGTCTGAAATCCCACGTGATCTGTCAAATACTAATGCATGAAAATCCTAACCTCAAAAAAATCACCCGTTATAAAGAATTTGATTCGAGGGCTACTATAGATGTGAAAAAATGTATTAATGGCATGAGGAATTGCTATAGTATATATAGCCGAAAAACGTTCATGGGGCGTAATTGCGTCTCTCATGAATGTATCCTCTTTTTTTATTAGGGGTTCCACCATCGACAGGAGTTCTTAATAATTTTCATTATTCATTCGAACAAAATTGTTAACTTTTTTTATAGAATTTGTTTCCGATTCCTTAAGAAGTGGTACGTGTGAATATTTTGGCCATTCTTTATAAAAATTTTCACACCAAAATCGTTCTTTTCGCTTTTTTGCCTTCCTTTTCTTTTCGTTATCAGTGCACACTGAAATTATAAGCAGCGTCACAATTTCATCTTCCGATGCCATACATAACGTCCGCTCACGTCAAAGATTGACACGAAATGAAGTATGAACAACTTGTCGCATAAGTGTACAGTGAACTGACTTGCGACCCGGTGTGCATACAAGTCTGCAAGTGTATTCACTGCTTTAGTTTTGTTATATTATTGTATCGCGCCCGTTTTGTTGAGTTGAGGTTGTTGACCTTTCAGATTAATTTTTTGTGTTATATCGCGCCCGTTTGTTGTTGTATGTTAATATTTTATATGTTTTTGAAGTATTTAACTTTTTTTATTTTCTTACACTGTACGTTTATATGTGTGTATAATATTAAATATTTTTGTTCTTTAGGTGCTTTTTAACTTTTTTTTTTTGTTTATTTTAATACTGCACTTTCACTTTTGAAAATGTTTCACTTATGTATACTTAGGTGCCTTTCCGGACGGCTCGAAGGACCATTTGTTCAGTTGAAGCACTGATATACTTACTTGCGGAATTATAACCACAATTCGAAAGGGGCAAACACACAGTATTTAGAAAACGTTATAAACTTTTATTCTTAGATTTACTAATTTACACTTCTCCTTGATTACAATAGTATTACAATTCGTTTATTACAATTTTAAAATGAATAAGTAAGGTAATTAGAATGGTTAACCACACACACACACAGCGCGCGAAAAGATTACTCCTGGTAGGACTGCGACTGCGAGTTGGCAACACGATATGTAGAAACGCAAGGATGTCGACTCGAAAAAGTTATCAAACCTTCTGGTTCACGGATGGAATCGAATGAGAGTGATCCCGTTGGGATCAATCCCTTTTTATGACTTGGGTGGTGAATACCACACTCGACTCGTTGATGATCGTGTGGTTGTTGTGTCGTACGATGAGCGGTGTTAGATTCTGTGTATAATGCGTGCGTGTGTAGTGGTGTGGGTTGTATCTGTTGTGTTGAGATGTGATATGATGTAATGTGATGTGATGCGTGGGTGATGTCACAAGGCCATATGAACATGTCATGTGAACAAGGAGTGATACCTCGTCAGGACATGTATGTATGTATGTGATTGGCGTTGCAACCGTTTAGCCGGTTATAGCCGAATCGACGATAGTGCGCCATCTCTCTCTCTCCTTCGCAGTTCGGCGCCAGTTGGAGGTCCCAAGTGTAACCAGGTCGCTCTCCACCTGGTCCCTCCAACGGAGTGGAGGCCTTCCCCTTCCTCGGCTTCCTCCGGCGGGTACTGCATCGAACACTTTCAGGGCTGGAGTGTTTTCGTCCATTCGGACAACATGACCTAGCCAGCGTAGCCGCTGTCTTTTTATTCGCTGAACTATGTCAATGTCGTCGTATAACTCGTACAGCTCATCGTTCCATCGTCTGCGGTATTCGCCGTTGCCAATGTTCTTAGGACCATAAATCTTGCGCAAAATTTTCCTCTCGAAAACTCCTAGTGTCGTCTCATCTGATGTTGACATCGTCCAAGCTTCTGCACCGTAGAGCAGGACGGGAATGATAAGCGACTTGTAGAGCTTGATTTTGGTTCGTCGAGAGAGGACTTTACTGTTCAATTGCCTACTCAGTCCAAAGTAGCACCTGTTGGCAAGAGTTATTCTGCGCTGGATTTCGAGGCTGACATTGTTCGTGTTGTTGATGCTGGTTCCCAGGTATACGAAATTATCTACGACCTCGAAGTTATGACTGTCAACAGTGACGTGGGAGCCAAGACGCGAATGCGCCGACTGTTTGCTTGATGACAGGAGATATTTCGTCTTGTCCTCATTCACCTCCAGACCCATTCGCTTCGCCTCCTTATCCATGCGGGAAAAAGCAGAACAAACGGCGCGGTTGTTGCTTCCGATGATATCAATATCATCGGCGTACGCCAAGAGCTGTACACTCTTGTAGAAGATGGTACCCTCTCTGTTTAGCTCTGTAGCTCTTATAATTTTTTCCAGCATCAGGTTAAAGAAGTCGCACGATAGTGACTTTTTTGTGTTGCTCAACGTCAACTTACACAGCCGTATTAGTTTTGCGGGGATACCAAATTCAGACATCGCGGCATAAAGGCAGCTCCTTTTCGTGCTGTCGAAAGCTGCTTTAAAATCGACAAAAAGGTGGTGTGTGTCGATCCTCTTTTCACGGGTCTTCTCCAAGATTTGGCGCATGGTGAATATCTGGTCAGTTGTTGATTTTCCAGGTCTAAAGCCACACTGATAAGGTCCAATCAGTTTGTTGACGGTGGGCTTTAGTCTTTCACACAGTACGCTCTATAGAACCTCGTAAGGACATGCTATGTTAAAAAGGCGTAATAAATGCATGAGTCTCGGAGCATTGTGGAGTAATCCATTACTCGCAAAGGAGCAATTAAAGATTAATCTTTGGATCATCCGATTTTCTACTGGTGAACACATAGACGACGACAAGCGACGAGCGAAATCTGTCAAATATTGAAATACACACGCTCTTATGGATACAGATAATAATAGTATATCAAATTATTTATAACTAGCGACTAGTGTCCGACCGATACCAAATTTTTGGCCGATGCCGATGCCGATGCCGATTAATCGGCCAGTTGGCAAAGAATCGGCCGATGCCGATGCCGATGCCGATTCTTTCATCAATAACTTTAATTAGTAAATTAGTATAGTAACAAAAGAAAAACAAATACAAATAACATCACAAAATAAGTAAACAACTCAGTTCATATATAAATATGAAGTTGTTTATTCATTTAATTAATATTCAAAACTATATAAATTATTATTATAATATATACATATACATATAAAAATAAATAACATGTATTATATAAATACATATAGAAAAAATAAGTTATTCACGTTTTTTCAAAGCAAATCAGCAATAAAGCGTTTTTCCTTTAAGGGTTGACATGGGTTTCGTGGATTCAAAAATTCTTTTTTTTTTTTTGTTTTTTGCTTTTTAATTTCTACATCATCTCAAGAATATTATCCTAAATTTTTAAGTCTATCCGAATAATAGTTTCGGAGATATAGCCTTTGGAAGGTGTGCGCTCCACGTCAGTTATTATTGCTCCTCAAAACGTTTAACGCGTTTTTCTCGGAACCATGTTTTCAAAGTCGGTTGTCAAATCTTCTCGAAAACAACTCAACCGATCTTGATGAAATTTTGCATAGGTGTTAGAGATAAAATTTACTCGTGCTTGAATGAGTTCTTTTTTCAATTACAACTATTTAAAAAAAAGTCAATCAAATTTGACCGAAATTTGTATTTTTATTTTTTTTTTGTCTTTCCTTTGTTCAAGCACGAGTTTATGGTCTTACCTAGAACACTTATTTTTGTTTTTTCATTTTGAATGATCCTGGCAAGAGTTGTACTGACGACGCGGATGCACCTTTTCTCCGAGGGGTCACCGCAAATGACGACTCAATGGAGGAGTTTTAATTTGTTTTTTTAATTTGAAATTATTCTTTAAATATGAATATATAAGACAGAAAAAAGTGTTTACTAGAAAAAAAATTATTGAAAATAGGCCATTTAATTCCTTAAATAAAATAAAAATGAGCATTAAGGCCAATATTTGAAAATAGTATAATAGGTCTGGTAAAAATAATCCTTTATTTTAAAAGAGATGACTTTTGTCATTTATATCTCGCATTGTGAAAGGCGTCATATAGTGATAGTGACTCGATATAAACTTTAGAATCTTGTTTGGCAGGTTCTTTTGCATACACTTTATAGTCCAGGACAGCACCAAGTGATTATTACGTGATCCTGTCTATGGCGAACTTTTAAAAATAGACTCTCCTAGTTACGCATGCTTCTATATAGTGGCTTTATGACATTATCTTCAAAATCTCAACCAGTTGTTAAACAAAACTGTGAATATTTGACATAAATCGAATCTTTCTAGTAGTGCTAAATAAAACCTTCAATTTAATGCAAAATTATTGAATTTTTTAATACTAGACTTAAATTATCATCGTGGAATTTATTAGTTTAGTCGAATGTGAATCACTGTGTTTTGTATGGTAAACAGAAGAATTTAAATTTTATGTTTTAAACAAATCAAAAAAGTAAGAAAAATGTATTTTAGTGTAATCCGAAAGAAGTAGAAAGAATCGGCTAAGAATCGGCCAAATATGGCCGATGCCGATACCGATGCCGATGCTGAGTTTTGTGGCCGATACTGGCCGATGCCGATACCAAGGCCGATTAATCGGTCGGTCTCTACTAGCGACCCGCCCTGGCTTCGCACGGGTGCAATGCTGATACTAAATTAAATACACTACAGAAAAACTATGAACGTTGTATATGAAAACATAGCGGCCCGCTCCGACTTTGCACGGGCATAAAATATAGATGCCTATGTTACTCAATGAAAACATGATTAAAATCGATCTAGTATTTTTGATTCATTCATTACTGCCCTTGGCCTGCATGCATTCAATTTGGAGTAAAACAATTCCTCTTTCCCTATACTTACTATGAAGATTTTCTGCTATCTTTGGAATATCTAAAATCATACAATTTTAATTTTTATACTTATTTATTTATTTTTTTAAATTATTTTCTTTTTACATTTTTACCTAGGTATTTATTTTATTTTCTAGGTTTCAAACCTATTTTCAGCTGTGAAATACCACAAAAAAAATGCTGATATTGTTACCAGCAAAATACTACATTGCTCACATATACTACGTTTATGCTTTATTTCTACACGGTTATATTCTACATGGGTAAAGCCTATAAGCATAAACGGCAAATACTCTACTCGAGGTAAATTCTGAATTGAATTAAATTAAGGGCTGCCACGTTTTATACATATGTCCGTATTTTCCAGATATGCGGGGTGTGCGGCAAAAATCTGTTGAGAACACTACATGTGTGTCTTGGGTATAAATAAGCCATTTTTTCACGTAAAAAGTAAACAATAAAAATGGTTAATGTGGGTTATCCCTAAAAGATAAACATATACCATCGCGGACTTTTTTGTAGACCTTTTTATGGTGTACAATACTGTAGTACATTATTAATTTGATCTAACTCGTAGGGTTTAGGCAGCGTTTTTCTAAATTGCTAAATAAGCACAAAAAATACGTTAATTTACGACATCATGTTAGAAACCTCTAAAATTAGCAATGTTGCCTTAGTATATGAAGCATGTATTATACATATAAACCTTCCTCTTGAATCACTCTATCTATTGGAAAAAACCGCATCAAAATCCGTTGCGTAGTTTTAAAGATTTAAGCGCACATAGGGAGATAGGGACAGAAAATGCGACTTTATTTTATACTATGTAGTGATAACAATCGATTATTTAAAACAAATAAATCGACCTATTTTTAAATTTTTTTGCACAAATAATTGCACTTGAAACTTGTCTAAATGAGTCTTAGCCCCCTCAACCAAACACACCATCACACCACATTTTTACTCCAACACACAACACTGACCCGTTCACATTTCACACACACTCCCCACATCACTATAACACGCCTACATTACACATGAGGACACCACCCCAAAAGATACAAAAAAGAAGGAGGAGCGATCTCGCTGATTACCCTTTTTTGCCTTGTTATGTCAATGCCAGAGAGTGAAATCCTAAATAAACTTATTGTATTCGCAGTGTATATACACCGAGTTGTTTTTTATACTCTCGCAACAAAGTTGCTAAAGAGAGTATAATAGTTTTGTTCACGTAACGGTTGTTTGTAAGTCAGTTTTGGACTGTATAAGGAAATGGCTAAAAGAAACGACTGCAGAAAGTTTGCTTTATACAGTTTTTTTAGTTTGCAAGATATATAGTATACAGAAAACTATTTGGGGGCGATGTCACGCCCACTTTAAAAAAAAATTACATCCAAATGTGCCCTCTCTAATGCGATCCTCTGTATAAAATTTTATTTTCATAACTTTATTTATAGCTTAGTTATGACACTTAACTCAAGGGTTTTTTTTATGGATACGCCAAAGGTGGGTGTAAATGGCCCGTACCATCAAATATGCACGATTCACTGTACAAAGCTTATACAGCGCATGCGTACTAAAGCATCCCCTAGGTCACGTGCCTGTACTTCCCCGCAGAACTACCTTTCGGCTTTCCTTCGCGGGACAGGAATTATAAATGATAATGCACATTAGTAAATGATTACGTCGTCATAAACTTTTCTTGCAGCTTATCGGGGCTGCATTCTCGGTCTTACCGCGATTTCATCTTCTCGAACCCATTGCATAATGTAAGCTATTATGCCACATACTGTATTCCATTCATTCTGGGACGGTAACATAAACCCTACAATGTCCGCGCCACATATAGGTAGGGGTTTTCCCAATTTCTCGGACAGGATTCGCCCTTCATTTCGAAAACGGACACAGTCCACCACCAGATGATCTGCTGTTTTATACAGTTTTCACAGTACACGCAGTAGGGAGATTCAACGTGCTTGGTTAGAAGCTTTGTCGTGTCTTATATCACGGAGTAGTGCGCAACGCTCTGCGGCTATGATATTTGAGATATGGGCTCGATTTTATGATATGCCCATCAATAATCATCTCAATGGTCTCAACTCTCTTACGACTACTCATTAGTACCACTTCCATTTTATGTGCAGCTAGTTCTAAGCCAGCGTTTTCCAACCATTTCTTAACGTTTTATACGCGTACGCTCCGTGGTCCTAACATAGATTCGGACCACTATCTTGTAGCTGGTAGAAAACCGCACACGTCAACAAACAACACAAGGAAGGTTCGACATCGAGAAGCTGCATTCACAACCGACAGCCGAACGATTTTCTACTTGACTTGCACTCTTGCTCTCTGAGAGCACTCATAAGCATCTCGGTACAAGGGAACTGTGGGACGGTATATCAAGCTCCTTACGTACAGCTGCAACCGAAACTATTGGCGTTCGAAAATGTCAAAAAAACAGCTGGTATGGTGAGGATTGTCATAGCGCAGTAGAGAGAAAACAGACTGTCAACGTAGCAATGTTGGATCGACCGCAACACGTGCTGGACACGCCGGGAGCTGAAGATGGAAGCGAGACGCATTTGCAGATAGAAAAAGAAAGAGGCCGAATTGCGTGATTATGAAGAGTTTGACAAGCTGGCCGACAGGGGTAATGCTCGAAAATTCTACGAAAAGATCCGGCGACTAACTGAATGTTTCAAGACCGTTCGATACCGAACGAGATTTCAGACAAGGTGACTCACAATCGTGTGACTTCTTTAACCTGATGCTGGAGAAAATAATACGAGCTGCAGAGCTAAATAGAGAAGGTACAATCTTCCACTCGTATAAGAGTGTACAGCTACTGGCGTACGCCGATGATATCGATATCATTGGAAACAACACCCGCGGCGTTAGTTCTGCTTTTTCCAGACTGTAAGCAATTGGCGCCAAACTGCCAGAAGGAGAGACGCGTGGCGCGCTGTCGTGGACTCGGCTATAACCGCGTAAGCGGTGTCTACGCCAGTCTAGAAGAAGAATAAGGGATAGAGACACACTATTAGAAGAAAACGATTTCCTCTGAATTAAATTTAGGTATCTGAGAGATTTACCGATATTTTCGGTGAAAAATTACCATAAGGCACTGAGTTCTTCATATTCGATATCCGGGGCATTGAAAAGTTGTAGTCTTTTTTGACAATTTTTTCACAAGTGATGCCACAGATCATATAAAGTATTTGTGTAAACTTTGTTGTCGCTATCTTCATCGGTTCCTTTTGTATATATTATAAAGTGAACGAATCAGATGGAATTCAAAATTCCCATATAAAGTTGTCGTGTTTGTGAACCGATTTCATCCATTTTCCACACGTGTCATCAGGGTGTCAAGAAAATATTGTCGAATTTCATTGCAATCTGTCAAGTAGTTCCTGAGATATGGTTTTTGACCCATAAGTGGGTGATGGCACGCCTTTTTCTATTTTGTAAAAAAATCTGAGTGCAGCTTCTTTCTGCGATTTCTTCTTTATTAGTGAGTTAACTCACTTTTAGTAATTTTCGGTTTCCGCCATTTTGTGGGCGTGGCAGTTGACCGGTTTTGCCCATCTTCGAAAGCAACCTCCTCAGGGTGCCAGGGAATTCGTGTTCCAAGTTTCATTAAGATATCTTAATTTTTACTCAAGTTATCGCTTGTATGGACAGACATCCGGATTTCAACTTCACTCGTCTTCCTGATCATTTATGTATATATATATAACCCCATATCTAACACTTATATTTCTTGGTGACACAAACAAACCAAACGTTATGTGGACAAAACTATAATACTCTGTGCAACGTGTTGCGAGAGTATAAAAAGTCCTCTGAATTACATTAAAATATCTGAGGGATTTACGGATGAAAAACTACCCCTATGTTCTTCAGTTTCTTCATGTTCGATATCCGGGGCTTTGAAAAGTTAGAGTAATAGAATCATGATATACAATCACGGACAACATTCGGGTTTTTTCAATTTGCGCTTTTTTCATTTTCATCTGGTGTACAACCAGAGAACGTTAAATATAGAGAAGGTTCATGGTGTGCCGATTGTCACACTGGTCCGCTTTTCGAAGGAGTACTCGTTTCTATAAGCGTGTTTCACCACATTTTAACATCAGGGGGGTCAAAAATAACAGATTTGAGCATTTTCAGTGTTAAATGAGAAAAATTGTGTTAATTTCAATGTTAGTAAATGTACGCTTACAGATTCGCTTATATACAATGCGCAAACGACTTGTAAAGGGTGATTTTTTAAGAGCTTGATAACTTTAAAAAAAAAAAAACGCATAAAATTTGCAAAATCTCATCGGTTCTTTATTTGAAACGTTAGATTGGTTCATGACATTTACTTTTTGAAGATAATTTCATTTAAATGTTGACCGCGGCTGCGTCTTAGGTGGTCCATTCGGAAAGTCCAATTTTGGGCAACTTTTTCGAGCATTTCGGCCGGAATAGCCCGAATTTCTTCGGAAATGTTGTCTTCCAAAGCTGGAATAGTTGCTGGCTTATTTCTGTAGACTTTAGACTTGACGTAGCCCCACAAAAAATAGTCTAAAGGCGTTAAATCGCATGATCTTGGTGGCCAACTTACGGGTCCATTTCTTGAGATGAATTGTTCTCCGAAGTTTTCCCTCAAAATGGCCATAGAATCGCGAGCTGTGTGGCATGTAGCGCCATCTTGTTCAAACCACATGTCAACCAAGTTCAGTTCTTCCATTTTTGGCAACAAAAAGTTTGTTAGCATCGAACGATAGCGATCGCCATTCACCGTAACGTTGCGTCCAACAGCATCTTTGAAAAAATACGGTCCAATGATTCCACCAGCGTACAAACCACACCAAACAGTGCATTTTTCGGGATGCATGGGCAGTTCTTGAACGGCTTCTGGTTGCTCTTCACCCCAAATGCGGCAATTTTGCTTATTTACGTAGCCATTCAACCAGAAATGAGCCTCATCGCTGAACAAAATTTGTCGATAAAAAAGCGGAAAAGCGAACACTGATTTTGGTAATAAAATTCAATGATTTGCAAGCGTTGCTCGTTAGTAAGTCTATTCATGATGAAATGTCAAAGCATACTGAGCATCTTTCTCTTTGACACCATGTCTGAAATCCCACGTGATCTGTCAAATACTAATGCATGAAAATCCTAACCTCAAAAAAAATCACCCGTTATATACAGTAGTTTTCCGAAATAACGAACAAATTTATTGTCAGGCCTGTTCGTTACATCGAATTTTTCGTTAATTCGAGTACTCCCTTAGAGGTATGCTTTTCAATAAAAATGAGTTAAATATCCGTAAATTGCAGTTAAATAAATTGTTTTATTAATTATTTGTTAATAAATGAAAAAACATTTACCAATTCTAACACTTATATTTCTTTTTGGTGCTGATCAATAATTTTAAGCTTTTTTTATAAAATTCAATATTTTTTCAATTTCCACATTTCTTTTGAATTTGTTCATGTTTTATTTTTAATTTTGGTTCGATGTTATTTGATTTTTTTCTCTTTCTTCATATGTCTTCTTCATGTTGTTCGTTAAACCGAGTACTTACAAATCACCGATGTTCGTTATTTAAGGTACTCAATGTAACAAATTTGCTTGTTCGTTATAAGCGGTTTTCGTTAAAACGAATATTCGTTATTCCGGAAAACTACTGTATTTATATATGTATATAATTTATAGATATTTTGTTTATATTTGATATTAAAGGACCTGCACATGTCTACCTCATTATTTATTCCATATAAACCTTTGAAATATAAAATGATATAAAAATATTATATATGTAAAATAATATATGTATATAAATACTAGCTGACTCGGCGAACTTCGCCCCGCCCAATTTTTATTTGAAATAGTTAAAACGCTTTTTGAACTCTGTTCATTGCTTATTTGTCTGACCATACATATGTACATAACTTTATTTATTTCACGGATTGTATGTGATTTTTTCTTAAATTTAGAATATTGGAAGTCATAGATTCGTATAACTTTACCACAAATAATATAAACTTCAAACAACGCATTTTCATTTAATGTTTTTAGCAAGTGGCAGCTTTTGTTATGACAGCCTAAATCCATGAACATTTAAAAAGAAATATAGTGCCATCTACTGTTACATAGCGTACTTAGCGCCACCAACTGGTGGATAGCTCTTTGCCAATAATAAACAAATAATTTGCAATAAATAAATAATGCGACTATAAGGAGAGTTATAAACTATCCTATCTTTCAAGTTGGACCAAACTGCACACAGTGTTAAAAATTTCATTAAAATCGGTTCAGTAGTTTAGGAGTCCATCGAAAACAAACAATGTGACACGTGATTTTTATATATTAAGATATATGAATATATTTAATTATTTTGGTCATGAACAGGGATGGGCACCACCACAATCAAACGAGCATCACAAAATGAGATTGTGTTAGTGCGCTTACTCCCAGCAGATTTTAGGATGATCGTTTGAGACCTCCTGGATTAATCCTATACTCCCTATTACTCCTAATACTCGTGTGTAAATACACGTAAAATTGTGTACTCGTTTTTAACATTGCATGTCATTGGAACGCGAGTACTCCTTTTAACCTCCTAATGGAGATCTCTATGATTACTGATATAGGAGATCTCTATGATTACTACTATAGGATATCTCTATGATTAATCCCAAAGTAGATCTCTATGATTACTTATATAGGAGATCTTTATGATAAATCCTATATTATTTTCAACCTGCAATTATTTTAACAAAAACAAATTTTTATACTTTTATTTTTTATTAAAGTTTTTTAATTAAATGAATGTACATGAAATCTATAATTTTTTTTTATATTATAAGTGTTCCTGTAGAACTGAGCCTTACATTTGAGAAACGTCTTTTTGATCTTTGCCTCAAAATCAGGGTATGAGTAATCATCTTTTAAGGCCTCTAAAAATTAAACTTGTTAAAAAAATAAATGACATGAATTGAAATTATGTATTACCGTAAAGAAATTTATTGAAAAGTGCATAATTCTTCAATGCAACTTTTTTTTGGCTCCATCCCAATTCACTTTTAAGAGCAGGGACTCCGCAATCACTTCATCCAAAATTTTTGATAGGGGTCTCTTTGAAAATTTTTGCTTCAGATACGCCACCTATAATAAACTCAAACTGTTTAGTAACATCTTATCAAATGTATTTTATCATACTCACAATTTCTGCCTCAGGCTTATTCAAAAACAAGGATTCTGTAGATGCTAAATCATTCATGTTTTTAAGAGGAAATATCATTAATTCAATCTTCATCGGTGGAAATATGTCAATAATCCGCTCCAGGAGTATAGTGTTCTGCGCCGATATTTCCTCTAGTTCCGTATTCTTTGTTCCATGTTTCTTTCTTTCCACATCATTTTCATTTTGTGTATTATTATTTTTGTTTTTTATATAAATTATTTATTTTTTTATTCACTAGGCGTTTTAAATGCCTTTTAGAGTACATTTAATTATCAATTTAAAATATTTAATACTCAATAGATATAAAACACTTACGTCTGCACGCTTTAAAAATCACAGTTGAAATGAACAATTGCTTAAAGACAAAAATTAACAGTTATTATTTCCCGTTAAATTGTAATTTTTGAATCAAAAGTATGATTTTTAAGCTACGAAAAATTAATAAATCTCCTTTATTGCTACTAAAGGAGGACAAAAGGAGATCAATACTGAAATGAAGTAAAAAAATCACAATAGAAGTATAAAATCTCCTTTTTTGCTCCTAAAAGATGACAAAAGGAGGTCAACACTAAAATAAAATATAAAAAAAAACACAATATAAGAACAAAATTAAAAAATCCCCCTTACTGCTCCTAAAAGAGGTCAATAGGAGGACACCTTCATTCCTCCTTTCAGGAGATCTCGCTTTTAAATCTGCTGGGCTGTGGTACCAAGCGAATCAGCGATCAAAAATATTCAGTCTGCTTGCAGAGGTTGAGCGAGCAGGTCTACGCCGCACGATTGCACAATACGAATATGTGCACGTACTAATGAATGTAAAAATTAAAAATAAAATAAGAGTGCGTGGAGTCCCTACGCGCGGATGAAGTTATACTTCTTAGTGATATTCCAAGAAATGCATATCATTTTGTATGAAAGAAAACTAGCGAGAAACACTTTCTTAAATTCACATTTTATAAACCAAAGTCCAAATCAATTATCATTTCTGGGTTCTGACGGATTGATATCTATAATATTTACAATTGTATTATGATAACTAAAATACGATATGAAATGTCTATTTTATCTATATTTCTCGCGAATACCGTATCAATAGTCGTACCTCCTTTTGTCGTAGGATCATTTCTTCCATTGATCATTTCTAATGAAAATTTCTCTCTGAGGAATGCCAGTATTGGTTCAGCTTCTACATACACATGTGAATATGTTTATACATAGACATGTGAATATGTCACCAACCAATAATGCGCAACCATACAATCATACATATGCGTACACATTTTTCCGAAGTCGTATAAGAAGTATAACTTCAAAAAAATTTAATTTTATTGAAATAAAAAATTTACTGCCCCGGGTGAGGCTCGAACCCACAACCTTAAGAAATTTGAAAAATTTAATTTTATTGACATAAATAGAAAATTTAATGCCCCGGTTGAGGCTCGAACCCACACCTTAAGAAATTTTAAAAATTTAATTTTATTGAAATAAAATACATACACATGTGAATATGTCACCAACCAAAAGTAATACTTTCGATTTGAAATGAAAGAAATGAGTAAAAGTAAAAAAAGTAAATGAAGACTGACTACAAGAAATGATCCTGTGAAGCATAGTCAAACGCAGAGAATTTCAACCAAAAGTCACATAAACTAGTTGAGAATTCGCAGAAATTAAACAGAAACGAAAGAAAAGCGAAAAAAATCAAAAGAACCATACGCATAATGTTCGCAAATTTGTTTACATGCATATGAGCATTACCAACGGTCGCGAACCGTACGTTCGCACGCATTTAAAGTTCAAAAAAACAAGGAAAACATAAATTTGTCTTATTTTTTTTTATGTTCCGATAGCATTTTGCTAGGTCCTTCTTTGGTGCAAAAGGTAGGATCTTTCGATTTTTATTTTTTAATATGTTAGCGACAAACATGTGGTCGCGAACGTACGAATAATGGAAGTTGCTTTTGGGTGCAACTAGAAAAACGCAAAAAATAGCGAAATGGAACAAAATATTCTAAAAGGATTAATTTATATTAAATTGAAATAAAATAACTGGCTCCTAACTAATTGCACGCTGAAATTTGTCTATTGGTTTTTTATTTATAAGGTTGAGTACCGGTCGCGAACGTCCGATTTTTCCATCAAGTTTTTATTTGGATTTTGGAAACCTTTTCTTAAATAAAGCAAACTAATATTCCTTTTATTGATTGAAAAGATATAAACATATATAAAGCACAAGAAATATTTATTTAATATTGTTATATTTTGAATAGGCCGTACGAGCAGTTCGTAGCTTAAGATTTTCGTCGTAGGAAATCGAATGCACCATTCTGATACCTGCAATATTCGGTATATCCTTCCATTTTCGATATAAAGTTGGAGATAGATACCATGTGACGTTGCAAAATAGTTCCACTCAAGTTTTTTACAACCAAATTCGGCCAGTAAATCAGGTAAACTCCAAGCAATACACTTACTTTTAAATTGACTACTACTTCCGTCCGAGAAAACGAAAACACTTTCAAATTCGCCATGCTGTTTTTTATCTCTTGAATAAGCTTCGTTATGAAAACGTAAACATCGATTTTGCTGTGATTTAAACTATCACTAATTACTGCAAACGACTTAGTTTCATTAAACATCCAAGCTACGCAAGTAAAAATGGAAACTTGCTTATAGTTGAAATGTGCGCTTTGAATTTCATTTTGGCAAGTTTTTTTTAGGACAAGTACCCCAGGCGTGATATTTATACTCTCGCAACAAATGTTGCTAAAGAGAGTATTATAGTTTTGTTCACATAACGGTTGTTTGTAACACCCAAAACTAAACGAGTTAGATATAGGGTTATATATACCAAAGTGATCAGGGTGAAGAGTGGAGTTCAAATCCGAATGTCTGTCTGTCCGTCCGTCTGTGCAAGCTGTAACTTGAGTAAAAATTAAGATATCTTGATGAAACTTGGCACACTTATTTCTTGGCACCATAGGAAGGTTGCTTTCGAAAATGAGCAAAATCGGACCACTGCCACGCCCACAAAATGGCGAAAACCGAAAACACATAAAGTGCCATAACTAAGCCATAAATAAAGCTATGGAAATAAAATTTGGTATGAAGGATCGCACTATGAAGGGGCATATTTGGATGCAATTTTTTTGGGGAAGTGGGCGTGGCCCCGCCCCCTACTAAGTTTTTTGTATATATCTCGCAAACCAATAGAGCTATATAAACCAAACTTTCTGCAGTCGTCTTTTTTAGCCACTTCCTATTACAGTCCAAAAATGAAAGAAATCGGATCATAACCACGCCCACCTCCCATACAAAAGTTAGGTTGAAAATTACTAAAAGTGGGTTAACTCACTAACGAAAAACGTCAGAAACACTAAATTTCACATAAGAAATGGCAGATGGAAGCTACACTCAGATTTTTTACAAAATGGAAAATGGGCGTGGCGTCGCCCACTTATGGGTCAAAAACCATATCTCAGGAACTACTCGACCGATTTCAATGAAACTTGGTTTGTAATAGTTTCCTTACATCCCAATGATATGTTGTGAAAATAGGCCAAATCGCTTCACAACCACGCCTACTTCCTATATACCAGAACTTTGAAGACGATCTGAATCGTTTACTTTACAATATACAAAGTAAGTACTAGTGAAGATATCGGTGCAGAACTTTGCACAAATACTATGTTAATAGTGTGGCAGCCCCATTCTAAAAATCGCCGAAATCGGTCCATAGGTTGTCAAGGCCCCATATATCGAACATGAGGACCTCGGTGTTTCTAACCTAATATTATGGTTTCCAACTTTCAATGGACTTTATACAATATATATGACGAATATGTGGGTCAAATTGTGTATTATATAATATTAATAAAGTTAAATAAATAAATTGCGAGAGTATAAAATGTTCGGTTACACCCGAACTTAGCCCTTCCTTACTTGTTTTTTTATACTCTCGCAACAAATGTTGCTAAAGAGAGTATTATAGTTTTGTTCACATAACGGTTGTTTGTAACACCCAAAACTAAACGAGTTAGATATAGGGTTATATATACCAAAGTGATCAGGGTGAAGAGTGGAGTTCAAATCCGAATGACTGTCTGTCCGTCCGTCCGTCTGTGCAAGCTGTAACTTGAGTAAAAATTAAGATATCTTGATGAAACTTGGCACACTTATTTCTTGGCACCATAGGAAGGTTGCTTTCGAAAATGAGCAAAATCGGACCACTGCCACGCCCACAAAATGGCGAAAACCGAAAACACATAAAGTGCCATAACTACGCCATAAATAAAGCTATGGAAATAAAATTTGGTATGAAGGATCGCACTATAAAGGGGCATATTTGGATGTAATTTTTTTGGGGAAGTGGGCGTGGCCCCGCCCCCTACTAAGTTTTTTGTACATATCTCGCAAACCAATAGAGCTATATAAACCAAACTTTCTGCAGTCGTTTTTTTTAGCCACTTTGTAATACAGTCCAAAAATGAAAGAAATCGGATTATAACCACGCCCACCTCCCATACAAAAGTTAGGTTGAAAATTACTAAAAGTGGGTTAACTCACTAAGGAAAAACGTCAGAAACACTAAATTTCACATAAGAAATGGCAGATGAAAGCTGCACTCAGATTTTTTTTACAAAATGGAAAATGGGCGTGACTTCGCCCACTTATGGGTCAAAAACCATATCTCAGGAACTACTCGACCGATTTCAATGAAACTTGGTTTGTAATAGTTTCCTTACCTCCCAATAATATGTTGTGAAAATTGGGCAAATCGCTTCACAACCACGCCTACTTCCTATATACCAGAACTTAGAAGATGATCTGAATCGTTTACTTTACAATATATATAGTAAGCACTAGTGAAGATATCGGTGCAAAACTTTGCACAAATACTGTATTTATAGTGTGGCAGCCCATTTCTAAAAATCGCCGAAATCAGACCAAGGATTTTCAAGGCCCCATATATCGCACATGAGGACCTCGGTCTTCTAACCTAATATTAGGGTTTCCAAATTCCAATGGACTTTATACAATATATATGACGAATATGTGGGTTAAATTGTGTATTATATAATATTAATTAAGTTAAATAAATAAATTGCGAGAGTATAAAATGTTCGGTTACACCCGAACTTAGCCCTTCCTTACTTGTTTTCCTTACGTTTTCAAAATAATTTTGTTGTGCTCGCTTTACAAAGAAATGTTGCTTGAAAATTGGCAGTTAAACTTGTAGTTCATGGAGCAAGTCCGATAACGCAGCAACAGTGCAAGTCAAAATTACACGATCGCTCACTTTCCTCCAGTACTGCCATTTAACATTTGCGTCCATTTTTGACAAGTATTTTAGCGGCCCAATATCTTTTACATCTTTTGTACACTTTTCGCAATCGTTTGTCATACAATTTTCATTAGAATATTTGTTTAGAAACAAATCAATACTTACGGTCGCGAACGTACGAAATTTTGAAAATCGAAAACAATGCATTGATGCACTGTTTACCTAAAGTAATTTTGTTTTTTGATTACGGATGCTTAACTTGCTTTAATAGTGTTTTTTTAGGCACCTGTTTGCACTCTATGTAAAGTAATAGCAACAAATGACGTTTTTGGTCGCGAACGTACGATTAGATCGTAGATAATAAGCAAAATAAAAATTTACCGTTATTCGATTTTTGTTTGGCCTCTTTGCATTTTTATCTTCTTATTTGGTATTAATAAAGAGATTTTGTGGAAAAGTACAACCTAACATAAGTTATTCATATAAAATAACTCAAGAGAAAATTTACTTGTAGAGTAGCTCAAAGTAAAAACAAATAAGTTTTCAGGTTTCAGGTCAAATTTTTCATGAAAATACCAGAGAGAGGTTATGAAAACATTATATTCATAAAATTTAAACATCTTTGTAAAATCTTATTAAAAAAAATGTATCTTTATTAACATTTTAATTTTTGGTCCTGGTTGACGATTCTGTGGAAATGCTCATATGTGTGTAAAAATGTGCACTTGTAGTACATTTCTTGTAAAATCTTCGTTGCCACGGACAACGAATGACCGCAAATAGTAATTTTTTTGTCACAGACTTGTAATCAGTGTCGCGTTTTCGCGGGCAAAGGGGTCCATGTCCCCAACTCATATTATTATGGATTGTTTTATGTCTTGATTCTTACTCAAATCAATTGTAGTACATTAATATTTGGCATCATATATTAGTAGAATATTTAAATACATTTAATTATTTATATTTGCTAATAGTAAGTCAATACTATCCAATACATATGTATTTTGCGCATTTATAATTACGGAGGGATCACTTGAAACGACTCTGTAAAGCTCGTTTGGTGGTTGACAAAGTTACGTGCACGCATATACAAATGTAAGTTCGTGTGTTTGTTCAATGACATATAAACATGTACATATGTATGTTTATGCATGCAGAGCAATGTGTTGCGCAACAATTATCGCAACCTTTTCCGAACTCGTATAAGAAGTATAACTTCAATAATAATTTATATTTAATATATAAATAATAGTATAATTGGGTAGTGTAATAATTTAAAAAAGTAATTTTGTGCTATTTTATAATTAAAAAAAATGTTTTCATTTCATACATAAAATATACAGTATACTCTCGAAAAGTAAATCGATTGGTATTTTGGGTAATTTACTTTTTCGAATAATTTACTTTTCCAAATATATACATAAATTATCTGTTTTTATAATATTAAATGCATTTTTAAACTTAAAAAATTCATTCATTTATTTGCTTCAATAAAACATATGGATTTACATGAAAAACATATTTACATTTACATACATACATATGTATTTACTATGAAGAGAAAAAATATTGAATATTCTTTTGTTTTTTTTTCTTTTGCAATATATTTTCTGACCATTTTTGTACGAAAATTCAAAAAGTCTGACACGTGATTTGCATCGTTTTCATTTTTAAACCAGTGGATCAAGTAGGAGAGTTTATTTACTAAAAAGACGCGATAAACAAGAGAGTAAGTGTTTTTGCAACATCGTAAAAAACGCTGCTTGCTTCGTTTCGAATTTTTTATCACACTCTCTGAAAAGTAAATTAAAAAATTTACTTTTTCGAGGTGCATATGTAATCTTTTCGATGCAGTACCCGCTGGTGGAAGCCGAGGAAGAGGGAGACCTCCACTCCGGTGGAAAGACCAGGTGGAGAAGGACCTGTCTTCACTTGGTATTACCAATTGGCGCCAAAACGCCAAAAGGAGAGATGCGTGGCGCACTGTTGTGGACTCGGCTATAACCGCGTAAGCGGTTTCTACGCCAGTTAAGAAGAATATGTAATCTTAAAGGTGATTAACTTTTCCGCGATTATTTACTTTCTGAGAATTTACTTTTCGAGAGTATACTGTATAACTTCGTCCGCATCAACCTACTCCGTCAACTGCTGATTGCAGACTGATTTTATCGTCGTTTATTTATCGTATTGTCCCATCGCAGCTGCTCGTTTTACGCTCTTCGCTTGTGCGTGTTAGTGACAATCGGTGTGTGTACGTATACGATAACTTACGCTCTTTTAGCACCTGCTAAGACTTTGCCCATGCCTGGTCATGAATAATTTCTATAATATCTCAAAATCATTTATGTAAAAATGAACACTCATGGGTTCATGTAAAATCTTCGTTGCCACGGTCAACCAATGGCCGAAGCCTATGACTTTTTGTTTTCATTTCAAAACGTTGTAATGATTGTGGAGCGTACGCAGGCAAAAAGGTTTAGATGCCCAACATATAATGTCTTTAAGTTTTATGCCTTGTTTCTTTCAAAAATCAATAGTAATTATTTAAAATATAATTTAATATGTTGGTAGAATATTATAATGAATTTAATTGTGTAGATACATCATTAATACTTCAATATTTGTCAACGCATATTGAGCGCAATTATTTTTACGGCGGGATCACTTGAAACGGCCCTGTAAAGCTCGCTGTATCGAAAAATTGATGGCCGCCTGCGCGACGCTACATTGTGTTGTTGGTAGAAAATCGGCTTGCTGTAAATATGTATGAGCATGCAAACATATCGACATAAATTTTTGTGAGCCTCAGAATTTGTGGTGAACAATATTTTAAATCGACTCAAGGGCTATGTTGCCACTTTTCTCCATAGGTTTTTGCGGCGTTTGTTGGATTGGCATGCGCGGGGAGATGTGTATGGCGCTGCTTTTATGAATGAAGCAACTTTGCCAAGTGAATTTGCGCCTGCGTTCATGAATGAAAATGTTTTTGTTGTGTTTACTACAATATTTGGCTACGTCGGTTGGCTGCCATATTGACTTGTGATGCTGCTCATGCGTCTTGAGAAGTTTGCTGTTCTTGTAGAACAATGCTTTTGATTTTTTGTGGTGGTTGACAAACTTACGTGCACGCATATGCAAATGTAAGTTTTTGTGTCTGTTCACCGACATGCAAACATATGTATATATATACAAACAGAGCAATGCGTGCACATGTGGCATGACCTTCACTGCCCTGCCAACATTTTCTATCGCAAAAGTCACTTATCAGTGACTTCAAGAAGTTACAATTCAACGTCTGCGATACATTTTTTTCATC